>KQ963494.1:13972-24274 GCA_001563735.1 Leucoagaricus sp. SymC.cos | reverse complement strand
AGGAATGCCACCTTCCATTCATCTTCTTCCTTGATGCAAACATTGTTATATCCCCAAATGATGTCAAATTTGCTGAATATCTTGGCATTTTTGAGATGATCTACAACTTCACTAATAAGGGGAATGGGCATTTTGTCCTTGACCATGTACTGATTGATTTTTCAATAATCTTGTACCATTACTGGAACTCCCCACCTGTTGACCTCTCCACTGATATAGTGAGGAGGATCACTCTTATCAATGATTCACTCACATCCTTGGCTAGCAAGCCTTAGCATGATGAGTGAGACCTTATGTATTTCACCTGGGCCTTGTCAGTAATGGCAGGGTTTATTTTTGCTTTGCAGAGGCATACTTTGCCCTTCAATAACTCTTCCAATGCACTCACCTTGACCTCTGCCTTGCATGACCTCCTGTTTCATGATGCTCTGCAGTGTCCTCCTCCAACCCATGGAACAGCTAACTCAGCTGCTCCTGTCCCCTCTTTCCCAGCATATACTTCTTCAGAGGCCACTGCCCATCCTTCTCTGGCTTCCAAGCCTGCTCCTTCCCTAGGCCTGCTCAGTCTGCCAAGTGTCCTTCTCCTCTCTCCAGTGTCAAGTGTAGCTATGCTAATACTGTTCACAATCTCATGTCTCTGGTCAATCTGGCCAAGACTGTCCCCACTCTCCTGTCTGATTATATTATTGTGATATATCAGATCTCTGTTCCTCTAGCACTTTCTAGGTGCAAGATCAAGTCTACCATCTCCGGTCCTTCCCAGCACCAGGTCCTTGTTAAGATCAACCCACTTCTCTCTTCCTCACAGTTCCCTGCCTTAGTGGGGGCTGCTAACCATTCTCTTGGCAAGAGTGATCTTTGGGTTGACTTCTGTCACTTTGCTTATAGGGGGGTCTCCCTCCTTACCTCTTGCATCACTACCCAGGCTGAAATAGACCTAGTGAAGTCTGGTGTCCAGTGCCTCCTCTCTATTACTGAGAATAGAGTTGAGGCCATCCTTCCATGCTCACAATCTTATCTTAAGATCATTGACATTCTCTTCTTCAAGGTGAATAGTCAGCAGATCACTGCTTCCAATGTATGGGCTGTCATGGAGAAGTCCCACATGGCTAGCTCCTTTACTCTTACAAATAGCCCCAGGGTTATGTGTAACTCTCAATGCACTGACACCACCACTGTATAGTTTGATGTTCTTGATTCTCAGTCAGGTGCCACTGCTAAGCACCTGATCAGCACCTCTTTCCAATTTGGCCCAGCCTCTTGCTTCATGCAATAAGATAGTATTTGTTGGACACTAGTTTTAATGGACATTTAGGTAGTTTCAAGCTGTTATGCCATTGTGTAGTTGATTCTAGTTATACTCTTGTAACAGTATCCTGGGCTACCAACCCAGGTGTGGACTGCTATTGCACACCACATTATAAATTTATAAGTTTAAAAATAAAATAAAATAAATAATCTTGTACCAATCATTTGGAACCATCCTTTTTGGGTATGAAAAAGCATGGGGCAGCATATTGTGACTTTGAAATTCATATTCTTCCTGACTTCAAATTTTTGTCAACAAATGCATTTAACTCCTCTTTTTCTTTCAGAGTTATAGGATATATTTTGGCTTGAAGTTCTGGAGGTGCATTGTCCATCAGTTTGATCTTGTGGTCCCATTGGGTACAATCTGGGAGTTTGTTGAAGTTGGTTTTGTTAAACAAATAGGTATATTCCTTTATATATACTGGTAGGTCAGCTGCTTTAGTTGGGTCTGGCTGCTTTTCCTCCTCTTTATCCAATTCTTGGGCCTGAAGTTTTTGAATATGGGGCTTGATGCAAATGTCATAATGGGAAATAATGTAGGTGGATGGGCACCTTGTGAACTTAACAATGCCATTTCACTAATCAATTTCTGGGTTGTGGTGAATTAACCAGTCATATCTTAGAAAGATATCTGCTGAGTCTATTATAGTGACTACTGCTTCAATTTGTTCTTTATGACTATGGGTTTTGAGATTGATATCTGCATAATGAGTGAGTGGTTTGTGACCACTAGGAGTTCCATCTGTGTTAAAGACTTCAAAGGGTTTGCTGACTAGTTTCATTGGAATTCTTAGTTCTTTGACTTTGACTTCTGATATGTATGTGTGTGTGCATCCTGAGTCAATAAGTGACTTGACTGTTACCTGTTGATTTACTGTGGGTGTAGTGAGGAGTTCACACTGCAAGTTTCATCATTGGGGAATAATATATTATGAGGAACATAAGACAGAAACTCTATATTTATAGACTTAAAAGTCTGTGCATTTTACTTTGAGCCTTCTGGAAAACCCTCCTCCTTGGCCTTTTCCTTCTCTTCTGGTATTTCTGACATGGTTCAGATATGTGTTTTGTTGTATTACAGTGCTCTGCAGTACTTTGAAATATGACTAAATTTGCCACAATTGTAGCACTGAGGCCTGTTGGCTGGAGTGCATGTGGTCTTTGGTTCTGGGCAGTTCTTTGTGATGTAGCCAAACTTGCCACAGCTGTAGCACTTGGAGGTTTCTTTGTCAATGTAGTGTGGTGTCTGGGGTATCATGCATCCAATCTCCATTGGTTGTCCTCATTCTCCATAGGTAATACCACTTTCTGTGATGTGTTGATGCTTCTGTTCTGTGAACTCATACCCTTTTCCTACAGTGCTAATTAAGCTCATCCACTTTGTGTAATTGGTAGGCTAATAATTGAAGGGGTATCCCATGATGGTTTTGCTAATGTTGGAGCAGACATGCTTCTTTAATAAAAAGAAAGCATGGCCACCATCTATTTTAGCTTTCTTCTTAAGGACTTCAAATTCAATTAGGAATTTCTGAATATGCATCCTTCCCTGCTTGAACTCTTCAATCCTCCACTCAGCTTCTCCTTGCCCCATACTATCTGAGAATCAGTTTTCCAGTTTCTTGACCCAATTATCCTAATTGAACATTTCCCACCAATTCTCTCCTATTATATCCTTCATAGTGACTGAGGCAAATAAGCCTGCAGTTCCTCCCTTCATCCTAGCAAGTATCACTGTAACTCAGTGTCAGTTGTCATCAATATCATTTCCTGTGATGTAGAACATCATGCTTCTTCACTAATCCTCTCATTTTGATCTTGTTCTATCAAAGTACCCTAGTTCAGGTATGAATGATTTGTTCTGCATCTGTACTATCTGAGTGACTGGTGCTTGGGGTTGTTGTGTGTCTATTCCATTGTGTTCCTGAGACATGTCTGAGCTGCTTGATTCTTCTATGCTGGTCTCTTCTGATGTCAATTGTCTACTAATGCTGAGTGTTCCTAATGCTGCTGATAAATATTCTATTCTTTGGGAAGATTCTCCTTCTGCTTCTTCATGCTCAGGTTTGGGTTCAGGTTCTTCTTTGTCTGTTTCTATTGATAATTCTTCTGGTGTTTTATTGTCTTGTTCTTTCTGTAATAACTGCTGTACATATTCTTCATCTGCTAGTTGCTCAGCTATATTTGCTATGAATGTGCATTGTGGTTTCCTTCTGACAGGATTGTCCTCTTTATAGGACCAGTTTCATTTATGCCTTTGTTCTATTTGGCAAGGTGAGTTGGTGACACTTTACTAAATATTATGATCTTAGGACCAAACTCAGGTTGTAACATTGACAAAGGCTTGAGGGTGATAAAGGGAAAAGTACAATTGATAAAGCATAAGGATACAGACTCTACCTAAGATACTTATATACTAATGGTCTAGAGTAAAGGTATAGAGTAACACAAGGTAACATACAGACTAGCATAGAGCAGAAGAAAATAGATGGTTCTGTCTACTGCAGTCCATGAGTCCTGTCCAGAGTAATCTATCCAGTGTCATAACAATGGGATTACTCTTAGCTATAGTAAGGAACATATTCTGAAAACTATTTATCTCCCAACTATCTATTATTCTAATGCTCAAATTCAGACTGGAGGATATCCTAAAAACCAAAGCTTAATTCAAGATGCAGGCTTAAGGAAAAGGCTTTTTTTATATATGGAGAGGAGTTATTTAGATATTAAAAAAATTCTGAAGAAAACAAGGTATTATTTTAAAATCTTTTACCAATCTCTACTAAAGTTTTACAAGAAACAGTGTTATGACTCTGGGTAGATTACTCTGGATAGACTCATGGACCATGGTAGACTGAGGTAGTTATTTTCTATTTACTTAGTACTACTCTACATTGTTTATTTCTAGTTACTCTGTGTTACTCCATACCCCTAGTATAAGTATCTTAGGTAGAGCTCTATACTCTTTATGCTTTACCAATTGTACTTTTCCCTTATTTGCCCTCAAGCCTTTGCCTCTGTTGCAACCTGAGTTAGCTTTTAAGGTTGTAACATTTGGTAAAGCATCACCAACTCATCTTGCCAAATAGAATAAAGACACAAATAAATACAGTCCTACAAAGAGGATGATCCTGTCAGAAGAGAATGACAATGTGCATTAGCAGCAAGTATAGCTGAGCAACTGGCAGATAAAGAATACATGCAACAGTTGTTACAGGAGGAATGAGACAACAAGACCCCAGAAGAATTGTCAACAGAGACAGACAAAGATAAACCTGATCAGCCAGAATATGAAGAAGCAGAAGGAGAATCAAACAAAGAACTTGCACAGTTATCAGCAGCATTAGGGTCACTCAATATTAGTAGACAATCAACATCAGAGAAAACTAACACAAATAAATCAAGCAGTTCAAAAATGTCTCAGGAATATGAAGAAATTGACACACAGCAGCCACAACCACCTGCACCAGTCACTCAAATAGTGCAAACCCAGAACAAGTTATTTGTACTTGAACCAGGGTATTTTGATAGAACAAGATCAAAATGGGAGAATTGGTGGAGGAACATGATGTTTTACATCATAGGAAATGACATAGACAATAACAGACACTGAGTCATGGTAGTACTCACCAGAATGAAAGGAGGAACTGCAGGATCATTTGCATCAGTCACCATGAAAGATATGTTGAGCACAGGATAGTGGAGAAACTTCAATTGGGAAAATTGGACCAAGGACCTTGAGAACAGATTCTTGGATGGTATGGGACAGGGAGAGGCTGAATGGAGAATTGAGAAATTCAGGCAGGGAAGAAGGCATATCCAGGACTTCTTAATTGAATTCAAAGTCCTCAAACAGAAGGCCAAGATAGATGATGACCATGCACTCTTTTTATTGAAGAAATATGTTCACTCTGATGTTATCAAAACCATCATGGGATACCCATCCAATTACCAACTCACCAACTACAAAGAATGGATAGACTTGATCAGTACTGTTAGAAAAGGATATAAAACTGCAGAATTGAAATATCATCACACTATGGAAAGTGACAACACATATAGAGGACAAGGTCAGCCAATGGAGATTAGTTGAATGGCACATCAGCATGGGGACAAGAGCAACCTCAAATGCTATGGTTGTAGCAAGTTTGGCCACATAGCACCCAAATGTCCAAAGCCAAAGAACACATATGCTCCAGCCAAGAATGTCTAGTACTACAATTGTGGCAAATTTAGACACATCTTGAAATACTGCAGGGCACCACAATGAAACAAGCCAGGGATTAGGACCATGATGGAGATACCAGAAGAGGAGAAAAAGCCTAAGGAGGAGGGTTTTCTAGAAGACTCAAAGGAAGATACACAGACTTTTGTTGGAGTATCCAAGATGCCCATTTTGGGAGCTGAAGTAGGAAATGGAAAAGTTGAAATGGAGCAACAGAAGATTGAGGCCATAAGGAACTGGAACACTCCCTCTAATGTCAAAGAAGTGAAAAGTTTCTTAGGCTTTGTAAACTTCTATAGAAGATTCATTGAAGGATTTAGCAATATCGCAGATTTCCTTAATATCTTGAAAGGGAAAACAGAATGGAAATAGAGTCAAGATGACAAAAGGCATTTGATACCCTAAAACAATACATCACTAAAGAACTAGTAATGACCCTTCCTTAACCAGATGGTAAATTCTGAGTGGAAACAGATGTATCTGGTTATGCCACAGGTGCTATCTTGTCTTAAGAACAGGACAACAAGTAGCACCCAATAGCATTTATGTCATGAACCATGAGCTCTGCTGAATAAAACTATGGAATTTATAACAAGAAGCTCCTTGCTATTATAGAAGCCCTATATGTGTGGTGACAATATCTTCTAGATATGCAAGAAACATTTGAAGTGTGAACAGACTATGAGAACTTGAAGTATTTTATGAAACCACAGAAGCTGAATAGTAGACAGATATGGTGGTATCTCAAGCAACAAGATTACAACTTTGTGATTCAGCATGTACCTAGCAAGACTAATACCAAGGCTGACATTCTCTCTTGCAATGACAAACCAAACTGGCAAGAAGATGACAAGGTGGTCACCCTTCTCAAAAACCTTATATGCAAAGTAACTATAGAAGAAGAAACTGTCATGCCTATTGTTCTACTCCAAGAAGTACATTTTAAGATCCTCATTGATGCAGATTTAGAACAACAAATTCAAAATTGCACTACTATGGAAACTGAGGTACTTTGAGGTTTAGAAGACCAGTTAGAAAGATTTTCTCAAGTAGATAGATTAATCTACCACCAGAAAAGACTATATATCCCACTAAGAGATGACTTATGGTCCAAAATCATCCAAGAATTCCACAATGCACCTGATGCAGGACACCCAGGTCAACATTGAACATTGGAAGTTTTATCAAGAGACTTTTGGTGGCCAGATATATGAAATGATTTGTCAATAGTTATAACATGTGCTAATGGGTAAAAATCTACCAAGAATGGAAATTAGTATTCCTATACCTATTATCAGTCCCCTCATACCCTGGGAAGAAATTTCAGTCAACATGATTGGCCCACTACCCCCTTCTGAGAGACATGATGCTATTCTAGTTATTGTGAATTATTTTACCAAGATGATATAAGTAATACTTACCATGACATCCTTGATAGCAGGACAACTTGCTATCCTATATTGGGACCAGATCTGAAAGCTATATGGATTGCTGAGGAAGATTATCAGTGATCGAGGACCACAATTCACATTAAAGTTTATAAAAGATCTATATAAAGCACTCAGAATCAAACAGGCTCTGTCAACTGCTTATCATTCTCAAACTAATGGGCAGACAGAACAGATCAATCAAGAAGTCAAGAACTTCCTGCAAAAATATGTGTCCTATAAATAGAATGATTAAACATTCTGGCTCATGGCAGCAGAGTTCTATTACAATGATAAGCAACACTCAGCAATGTACCACTCTCCATTCTTCCTGAACTATGGGAGACATCTGTGGAAGGGACTTGCATCAGTATCATCATTGGCACAAGCAGTCAAAAACTTCATAGTATATCTAAGAAAAGCAAGAGAATTGGCAGCAGAGAGTATAGAACGAAACTGTAAGCACATGACAGTTGTATATGACAGAAAAAGGAAGAAAGCCCAATCTTATCAAGTCAGTGATAGCATATAGTTGGAAGCTTCCAACATCACAACTAATCACCTTAGCAAGAAACTCAATTTTCAGAGATATGGCCCTTTTCTGATCACAGAGAAAATTGGCAATAGAGCTTACTAGCTTAAACTACCATCTCAGTAGGTGATTCATGATATTTTCAATGAGGTCCTCCTATCACTGGCAAGATATCCTGAATTCAAAATCTAGTGTAAACCTACATCACTGCCACTAGATCTCATTAATGCCAAAGAAGAATGGGAGGTCAAGGAAATCCAAGGCCACCAAAAACAGGGTAGAGGTATCTAGTATCTAGTCTACTGGAAAGAGTACAGTGACAAAGAAGATCAATAATTACCTAAGTCCCATCTGTCAAATGTGGAGGAGGCAATCCAGGATTATCATGATAGGTTCTCAGAGCAAACCTAATTGAGAAGAGAGGTAAAACACAAAAAACATAAAAGCTACATTGAAACCACAGACCCAGTCAACACAACTTGGAAAACACATCACTACTAGTCACCTCACCTCAAGTTTACATCACTATCTTCTCAGTTACTGCTATCATCCTCATCATCATAATTACTGCAACTATTGTCACTGCCAAATTGCCCACTACACTTCAAGTAGCCAAATGTACTGCAGCCAAGTTTCTGCTCCTAGATGCTCAAGACTTCATAGAAAGGATTGCCACCACACTTTGCTATGTTAGAACTGCATGCTTAGTCCCAAAGACCCACTCCCTCCAGTGCATCCTTGCACAATGTCTCTATAAATACAATGGCATCAGAGAACAGTTTATCATTAACCACATTGCCCAAGTCACCTAATTCTATATATGTACTGACCCCTATCCTGTTCCACTGCCTACCTGCAAATGTACACCTGCTTCTAGCACTGCTGATATACGAGAAGATCCCATTGATGAACCTATTGAAGACAAAGACATAGAGATGGATGACTATGACTCTAATGACATTCTAGCCAAAGGACTATTGGGACCAGCCCTGATCAAAGATGCCCAGGCACTCTACAACTTCCTCCAGAAGCACAATGCTAACTCTCTCAAGATCACCACTCCTATATACTTCATTGTCCCTAATCAGTTCTATACTCTCCAAAAATATGGAGAAAGTGACAATAAATATTGGGCCAATGTTCTCACTAAATTCCTAGACCAATATATGAACTCTCAAATCTGCTATCAGACCCAGCACCTTGTTATCTACAAAGATGGTCCTGATAATGCTCCATTCTTCATTGGTTGTGATATCCATCACACTCAATTCACTATTGCTCATATTAAGAAGGATCTCACCAGATTTCTCATCATAGGTTAATAATCTCCCTTGATACCTCTTCCCACTGTATATTTGGAGTCTACAAGAGATATCTCTTCTATTACAAAAGGACTACTATTACTCCTATCAGGTATCTCTTCTGTTATTATGTTTGTATCTTAGAAGGACCTTTACATTAGTTACCTATTCATGAGGACATGAACTCTGAGGAGGAGGTGATGTTATGACTCTGGGTAGATTACTCTGGATAGACTTATAAACTGTAGTAGACTGAGGTAGTTATTTTCTATTTACTTAGTATTACTCTGCATTGTTTATTTCTAGTTACTCTGCATTACTCCATATCCCTAGTATAAGTATCTTAGAGCCTGTTTAGCAATGGCTCTAGCTATGGATATACATCTAGTTCTGAACCTTAATACAAAAGTAGATCAGTTGGGCCTTGAAAAAGTGATCACATCATGATGGGTGGTATAGAGTCAAAACCTTGATATAATCTCCACTATCATGATCACTCAGACTTGAGAACCAACACACAATGCCCAACCCAAATCTGATAGATAACTATAATGAAGAAGAGACACTAGATCTAATTATGGAGAAAGCCCTTACTACAGCTCTCACTACAATTCCTCTTATTCTTGAATGCTTGCTTATACTTTACCATGAACTTGAAGCTCAGCAATCTGTTCAAGTCCATGTCAGAATCTCATATCACACATCTATTCTCACTGGTCAAGCATGAGTCATGGAGCTACTCCATAGTCATCTAGAGAGACTATACACTGAGCTTGGGATACACAAGCCTAGCTTTCTACATCTCTTAGCAAAGCTCTGATCATTTGGCTTTAATAATACAAGATATGTGAGTCTTGAAGAGCAGACTGCTATCTTTCTCTATACATATGTTACAGGCCTCACAACATGTAATGTTGGAGAGAGATTTCAATAATCAAATATTACAATTGTATGGTGCAGTTATTTTCTATTTTATATTGACTTTTATCTTGATTGAGTTATAGTTATTTCAAGAAAATTCTCCATACCATTACCTCTTATGCATTCTATTCTGAAAATATTCAATTTCTCTCCTCAAATAACCCTATCTATATTTAGCTACAATCTAGTAGCAAATTATGGCCATTCTTTTGCTACTGTCTTGGTACAATTGATAGAAGTCATATACTCTTGACTCCAAATGCCCAGCAATATGAAGCATATCATAACTGCAAAGAGTTCACTTCTCAAAACTGTCTCTTTGTCTGTAATTTCAACCTCAAATTTATATATGCTCTCACAGGCTAAGAAGGGTCTGCTTCTGATTCTCACTTTTTCTATGCTGCTATTGAGGCTGATTTTCACATGCCTGATGGATATTATCTGCTGGGTAATCTTGGGTTTCCACATCAAGAAAATCTACTTGTTCTATATAAGAACACACATTATCATCTTGCTGAATGGGGTCAATCTACATTATAGTAAGTAGCAATCTCTGTAATAATATTTTGTATTAGTAACTCATATTTA
>KQ963490.1:14119-28838 GCA_001563735.1 Leucoagaricus sp. SymC.cos | reverse complement strand
GCATACCTGGACAATAAGATGTGTTTACTGCTTTTCTGATAACCTCTGAATTTGGCCTAGACATGAAAGGGACTCATGCATTGCAGCTGTTGGAAGGACCAGGTGGAGCTAGTCAGAAGTTGTGTCAGTCCCTTACCAACTAAAAAAATTGATTAAATACACCCTCAGGTTGAACAGAAGCCCTGGCAGCACAGACAGTAATAGTACCCAGGGCTTTTGAAGCTTGAAGGTAACAGGACATACAGACAAATCATCCCAGCTTTCCTGTAGTTGCATTCGATTGATGCTTCATTGTTATACCTGGTGGTACCTCCCGTTTGCAATGCCCACAATGGTCACCTAACTCTGCTTTCCTTTCTGTGATGAATTCAATAATCTGGAACATGTCTGACATGATGACAGGCTTGCTGAGGATATGGGATAAACAATTGTCAAAGAGTATCGTGAGCTGAGCACAAAAAAAACCAAAGGCCTTATTAGTCAGCACTTTGACCATCGGTCTATCATTGATAAAAAGTTATTTTAGCACCCCCTCTATTCTCTCTCTCTCTCTCTCTATACACTAAACCTAAACTGTCACATGGGAAACCAATATCTTCCTAATTGTAAGTTTATACTCTTCATAGGATACAACCCAGCTAACTTCAGCCACTAGCTCCTGTGGAAGAGATTGAACACTGGATATGCAAATACTTCAAGATGCAAAAAAACAATAAAGAGATTGTCCATATTTTAGTCACAGAGCATATTGATACTATGAGATATGGGTTGGGGTATGTCTTGTCTATTGAATTATCTTGTTCACCAAAATCTCAGACCCATACAGCTTGACCAACTTCAAAAAAATGCAAGAGTCATTGGGTCTGCTTTGTAGTCAGAAGCTGGGCCACACTATTCATACCATTCAGGATGAAATGATCTACATTTGGAAATGGTACCCCACAGTAGGTGCACTTGATGTCAAGAGTATCTTGTTTCATGAACATGATATAGATGTACCCAAGTGCATTCCTATATACCCCCTCTATGTCTCTCTCTATTGACACCAACTCAGATCTGTCATAGTTGACTACTTCTATACTTTTGAGCCTGAGCTTGTTGCACAGTGGAAAATTGATTGCCTGAAATGTCATAAATTCTGGGCAGCAGGTGTTAATGATATATGGGCCATTGATCAACACAACAAATGAAAACTCCTGGGACTCTGGCTGTATGTAGGAGTTGAGCCATTCTCAGGCCGTATCTTATAGATCAAGGTGTGGTGGAGTAATTGAATACCCCCGTTGATATGTTCCTACTTCCTCGATGCTGCTAATAAACTCAGCTGTAAGTCTTCACTATCTGTGTTCGACTACCATCCTGATTATGTTTGTTTATAGTCATACCACTCATCACCCAGAGTGACAGCAGATCAGAGAACCTTGGAGTTGCCAATGCTCAGATGTACATGAGACAGAACCTTGACCCCGCTCTTCAGGAGACATTGCAGCATCGCTGGATGAGGAATAAGAAAAATATCATTCCAGAGATTTCATGGTCCCTTATAAGGTGTCGTATGACCCTGGGTATTGAATGTGAGCTATGGAAAGGAGTTGAAGATGACTCTTATGATCATTATAATGTCTTAGACAGGTATGAGGTGGTTGAAATCCCTTTAATTTTGACTGCTCACAACATCAGTACAGACTGCTCTTCCAGTATCTCTTCATTCCATGGGTATAAGCAGAGCTTGATCACTACATCAAAAGAACCAACTATACCATTAAATATGCAGACAAATACAAGATCCTTCCAACTGGTGTACCACTTGATATCTTTGACTCACCCCACCAATACAGCATCCTTAACTTCAAGGTCTGTCTCATTCCTGAATGAAAAACAACAAAGACAGCTCAATTCTCCCAGGTTATGATGCTACCTGGAGTGATAGCAGAGGCCAGACAGCTTTACGTGAACCCTAAGCATAAGGTATTTCAACTGGTACCCCCTGACTTCATGCATTATGCAACCAGGATCTACAGCACCTTGGGAAGTCCAGCCATTATTCACAAAAACATCTGGGACATATACCAATAGATGTGTCTGTGTTTTCTGGTGATTGATGCTTTGCCTCGCCACATTGTCAACTGGAGGACCTGTGTTGGACTTCAACCCAATCAAGAATCAGCTGCCGCTTTCTCTTACAGCCTACTTTCCAACCAACATGAGCTTGAAGAGATGGTAATGAACGAAAATAAAGAGGGTTATCAGTATGCAGGTGGGTTGAACAGAGGTCGAGGACTAGGTAAGTGACACAGCTGTTGTCCACTTTAACAAAGCTAAAAGCTTCATAAGGGATGCTTGAGTTTGCTCAATTAGATGCACTGGACAGTTCACTCAAGGCTGAAGACGAGGCATTCCCCCTCAATCCTGGGGCTCAGGATGACAAAGATGATGAACAGGAAGTCACTGAGCAGTTGGTGCATTTTCATGATAGTGATGATGAGCTACTCCACACATGCTTAGGAATCTGTGGTAGTCAAATGTACTCTATAAATCCAAGGAATGCTACAGGAATGATTACATATCACGAAGAATTAGGTTGGCAACCCTGTTGCATATCTTTATCCCCCCTTGCCATTGGGGCACCTTTTCCTGTTGTTGTTGGTCACAGAACTGTGGGGTATTGGTCATGAGATCATCCTCAGTTTGAAATTGATTATCGATGAAGCGTATTGGGTTATAGAGTGTATAGAGAGTGAGAGATGCTTGTTTGGAGCACATCAGTGATGTGAGCCACCTTGCCATCCATCTGTCTGGATCCTGGCTTTTCAATGGTCTTTTGCAGTGTTTCACTTGGGTTTTTTGGTTCTATCTTCTATCACTTCTTTTCTCATTCCTCTCTCTTTCATTCTTTCTTGTTGTGGGCTATCTGATGAGGACCAGTTTTCAGCCTGAATAAGGTGTGTCTTTGTGAGGCATAGTCAATGAGGTCACTGTAGTTACAAATGGTGACTGTAAAGCTCTGATCTCCAAAAGAGCAGGAGCTGTGAATGAATTTGTTGTGAGTGACATTTAAGACAAAATGTGGAAGATTCTGACCTTATGAATAGTATACTCTTAGAAAGGAGGCAAACCTGTTGGATTGCAACATAGTCGGTCATAGTGATCGAGATAATGACCAATCATCCAAGTGATCAGACGGAGACTGTGATCAACATCAGGAGTGATCAGCTGTGGGTCCAAGAAGTATTTCATGAATACTCACAATATGCTAAGTAACTCTACAGCAGAACAGGCTAAACATTCCTACTATATTCATTATATGTCGTATGCATCAATGTCAAAGAACCAATATGAAGTAATCACAGAGGGTGAGTGATGGATGTGCACACCACCATCTTCTGCTTCATCTGGTTGAGGACACCCTTCCCAAAGTCAACTGCACTCACTTGCAGGTTCAACACTCCATGAGCTAGAGCTATTGATAGAACAGGTGAAATATGACCTCAACAGCATCCACTCGCAGGTTCAACACACCACAAGATAGAAGCTAAGGCCTTAAGGAGGGGGCAGTCATAGTAGCATATAGGGAAAAGGTGGGTCAGTGAAGGATAAAGACGAAATATGAAAGAAGTCAACAATCATGGGCAAATATGATGTTCCCACCACAAATGTAAGTATAGACTATTTTGGGAGGTGGGCGCTTCATGCTTACCTTTATACAACCACCATCATCTTCGTCAGGGCCTCTATCTCACCTCGTAAGCATCAGCCACTCTCTAGAACCTTGAGGTAGCAGCTAACAGCTATCCACAGCTCTCATTCCTTCAATCTAGATTAGTACACATACAACATCACGTTTGCTCTGTGAACTAACTGGTCAATACAGCTCACTCACTGTTGCTCACCCTCTCTATCCTTTTCCTTATACTTCAATTGTGAGTAAATCTGTGATCAAGCACATCTTCCTTGGCTGGTCTTGGACAACAAGTATATCCATAGTCCTTCACTGCCTTCCTCCATGCAATGGTCTGTGTATGAAATAAACCCACCTGCTGGACGTGCTTGGGTGCACGATGGTGATATGTAGTATTCACCAAATTCCATGTGGTTTACTTCTCCTCCTCCTCATGACAATAAGCCTAACATAATCACACCTGGTGAATCTACAGCGGCCAAGTTTCAGGAACCTCGCTAGTGGAATCCAGTAACAGAATGGATGGGTTTTGTACCAAAACAACCAGTCCCATATACTGAAGTGTGGTTTCAACCTTTGCACAATGTCCCAGGCAACATAACTCCCTTGTCCAGTGGTGGATATCAGCTCAGTGATACTTGAATAGCGGCATGGCACCACATCAAAGAGCAACTTGTTCTTGTTGCACTCACTCTGTGCAACAAGAACAAGTTCAACTGCTCATACTCTTTCGCACCTCAGGATTGGAACTATGACGCTGTTCATCACTCAGAAGAGAAGGCTATGGAATGAATCAAGAATGGTCAAGACTGGTTCACGATGTAGATTGGTTTAGTGTATTGGATGATGAGGAAAACTCCCCAAGCTGCCTCATTTGTTGAGGGTTTGACTCCTCCAACTTGGTTCATCTAACTTGTGCAGGAACTACCAACACAGCAGGTGACATGGGACCTGGTGTGCACTGTGCCTTTGCTGCAGAGGACCTGGAAGTAGAATCATGTGGGGGTGTGGCTTCATTATCCTGCTGACATTGATGGTCAGCTGCCTGCTTGGTGGTTTGTGGAGCAAGGTGTGCTGGTCTGGTATAGGTGGGGTAGTAGAGAGGTTCGGGACTCAAGGCACAATCTCTATTTCTGTCTGCTTGCTCCTTCAGTGGAAGAGAAACAAGTGGCTTCTACATTTATCACTTGCACACCGTTTGTGTACATCCCAACTGGAATCTCTTGCTTTGATATCTTGCATGACAAATTTGAGAGTTTCAGTGATGACTCTCGAAACCAGCAACTGCTAGAATCATTGGGTCCATCTCCAGAGCAAGAGGATACTTCTCTCAATCCATTATCTTGTCACACTGATGTGCTCCACAATGCAGCTTATTCTGATCCCAAGAATGTTTCTCTCAACCCATTGTCATCTCACAATAATGCACCCATAGACCCAGTTTATCCTGATCCCTCCTCAAAAGATGTCAATGTTTGTAAAGCAGCAATAACTGTGGCTAAGAACATTTGGGATACTTTTTGGGGGAAGCAAAAGGCCACTCACAAGCAGATGCTGAAAGTCAAGATACCAGTCATGAAATATGCCCAAGAGTATCACAAACAAAACAAGCCACAGAAGTCAGTAAAGGTCTATCTTTAGAAATGGAGTTTTGATACTCCACTGAAATTTGGCAAGGAGCTAGTGAGAAAAGCTGATCGAGGGGATGTGCTGGATGAGCATGAGCACTCAATCAAAATTTATGACTCTTTCTTCAATGAATGGCATTGCACTGAAAAGTTCAAGAATGATTGGGTGGCAGACAACATATCTGAAGACTCCAGATTCTCGACTCCTGCTCCCTCACCTCCACATGCACTGCTTTTGTTGGGGCCTTCCAATCAGGCCATGTCTTCATTAACTCTGGAATTCAAGCTCGAATGCACTTGAATAGAAGTTGTATGAATACTTTCGCAGTTCTTTGGTTTTGTCCCTCCACTTCTATTGCTATCCAAATTCACCAGTGATATAAATGGCACTGACAAGAAATCCCTGATTGTGGTACTTGGCTTGGACCTGGCCACTGTTTCTGATGAGTTCTTCCTATTACCTCTCAGTATGACATGTCAGTCATTCTTGAGAATATTTTCTTCAAAGGATTCAGAACAAAAACCCCCTACAGAACTTTGGGACCTTGCAGTGGATAACTGCCAAATGCTGGCTTTTTCAAAGCAAGTCAGTGCCATAAGGACAGTGAAATGTTCTCAAAATCAGACTTAGTACATGTTCAATTTCAGAGATTCATATTCAGTGCCTTGGAATTTGGTTGTTCCTTCTGCTACCGCTGCTTTGTACATTTGCTGTCTAAGTGACAATTTGCAAGAGGATGATGTGACCATAGACCTGGTACAGGAGGGGATCTGCTTCCACACTGTGCAATGCTGGGATACCTTAGTTCAGGCTCCCTCTGATGCATCCTCTTGCAACATTATATCCATGCAAACATCTGGACATGTTTTTGATAACAAGGACCATGACTTCTACTACTGATAATGCAAGTATCTCATGACCTTACCCAAGGGACATGCTGTGCTGATGTGTAATGGTTTTGCTTGAAGAATAGCCATGGAGCATATCAGGGTTTGGGATGCGAGAGGTGGCCCATGCAGTATTCATGACGAGCCTGATCACATGTTTATTGTCAAGGATTCAAATGGAGTAGAATATATAGATGACAATTTGACGAATGATGAGTTGGATGCCTTGTATGGGCTTTATATCACTTTTATGGATAAGTATGGATTCTTATATTTCTTTTTTTCTTGACAGACTCATGCTCCTGTAGGTCAAGGGGAACAAACCTCAAAACTGTCCTATTACCCTCTCATCTCTGTCTTCGAGGAATGAAGCTTAGATATGGGATGGTGGACAGATCACATAGAGTCACTTTGGCAAATGGCAACCCAGACAGCTTTGAACCCCACCCATGTAGACAAGCTCACCATTCCAATGAATTCAATCAAGTGGCATAAGAAAATTCAAGGGTTTGGAGACTCACAGCATACTCAAAAAAAGCTTGAGAGCTATTTGAAAAAATTCCTGGATGAACATGTGGGACAGTTGTGAGATGTCAGGAATAGACAGCCGATTTAGTAGTGCATAGGTGGAACTCTTGGCTGTAATCTTATTGTAGTAGTCTGTTTAATTAACCTTAGATATATAATTTCTTGTCATAGAATATATAGCATCTTCTGCTAATATGTATACTACAGCTGTATCTAATCTGATTGTCATAATCCTCTAATGTCATTTTTACTTCTTGGGACAGGCAATCGTTTCAAATGAAAATGTGTGTTACAACAAATTCTCTGGTGATGTTCTCCTACCCTCAAAAAATTGCTGCTCCTTCGCAACAAGGTCTCGCTTAGGTTGTTATGCCATGCACTGTTTCTGGGACTGTTGCTTTGACCTCCATATGTTCCTATTTCTTTTCTCTATTTTTTACGACTTCAATTTAACATAAATTGCTTTTAATCACAGGATGATGGACCTTACTATTATATATAAGTTCTCTTCAAGGGAAATTGAACAAAGATGCTGATTAACAGGTGTTGATCTTAGTTATGATATCAGCAAGACCCTCATCATGCACAACACTACTGAAACTTTCTTCTTCAGTACATACTTTCATCTCCTCTATTTAATCCTGACTTATGGAATCTTTTTAAAGACAGCAGTGTATTTTAAATGGTACACTAAACAGATGGATGCATCTATGTTATCTGATCATATAGTTGGCCTGGTATGTGCAGTACATGCAAATACTATGGCAATTATAAGTGGCAGGAAGAACACGCTAAATAGACCCATACACTGAGGCTGCACAATATTCATTGAGTCGGACACGAAGCTCCCAGTGTATTTCACTGTTGGTGAGCCCTCTCCTAATATTCATCGAAGACTTCATCTCAGATCATCTAAGACAAGAACCCGACTTTGAGCATGAAGCAGAGAACACTCAAAGAATGACATCTTTTGTTGAGAATGAACCAGTTCTATGTGAGAGAGCCTATATTCCCAAAGTCCACATACACCGACATCCCAATTGATCAAGCTTTACATGGAGTTCATTTTCTCAAACTCGAATCACAGAAAATATTTTATTTCCTGTTGCTTGATTTGTGTTATATGCTTGTGCAGATGTTGTATGGAATTTGGATGAATAGTTTGGGGCTTATATCTGATGGTACGCTCTGGTTTACTCGTTCACAACAATAGGAATGCTTATTTCTCTAGAACCCTTCTAGCTATTTATATGGCTTTTGATTGTATAGCTATTGGAGTTGGATTATTCACATCTGTTATGGCCACTTGGGAGTCTAATGAGTGGTTTACATATGGGTAAGTTCAGTCTCATTCTGCATTATGGTGATCTATTGATGTAATTTTCTGTTAGATATGGTCATATTGAAATGCTTTCTGGCTTTGTGAATGAGATCTTCCTCATCCTGATCTCAATATTCATTGTCTTTGAAGCTATTCAGCGAATGTATGAGCTTTATATCTTCTCTCTGACAGAATCTGATTTACTTGCCTATTCAGCCTGGAACCTCCCGGAATGAACATGAGCCAGCCATTGCTCATAAGTACAGTTGGTCTCACTGTCAAACTATTTGGTATGTTTGCTATGGGAGGGCACCGTCATCATGTATGTTCTCTTTGTGCTGTATCATAATATATTTGATCAGAAGTTTCATAGAGACATTCTCATTTACATGGACATAGTCACAACCATAGACACTCATATTCTCATACATCTAGTCCACCTAGTATGAGTCCTGCAACTGAGTCTTCTTCACACCCCACTCACATTCACGTTCACTGCCTCTCTCTGCATCACATTCCCATGTAGAATTCCCAACTAGTGAGTCACATAGTTGGTCATGACCATGATCATGACCATTTGCACTCGCATTCTGATCACTCACATTCAGAGCATACCCATTCACACTCCCATTCATGCCCTCCAAACACTCATCTCTAACCTCACACTTCCGTACCTCATCAGGCCATTTTATTTTCTTCTCTAGCTAACCACCCTTATTCTCACTCCCTTTCACAATCACATTCACATCCCTGTGCACTGTCATTCACTCCCAACTCTCCACCTGCAAACTGACCTACACATCAATAGTCCATTTCACTAGCATCTAGAATCGTTTCTCCACCTCCTCCAGGATCCCCATCATCTTCGTCATTACTCATGCCAGGTTCAGCTGCACAACTTCACCTCCAAAAATATAATCCTGGACATTCGAGATCGCCTTCATTACAGATTCATACTTCTCATTCTATGGGATCAGGAGGGGATGATGATGTACTGATGCTGTTAACACCTAGTTATAACTTTGTTTACAATGAACATATGGAGAAGCATCATTATGGCAAGCATACACATGGACATAGACACAAACATGGACATGAGGGACATAGTCATAATATGCGAGATGTATTCTTGCATGTCATGGCTATAAGTTTTCTTTTCAAATTTCTAGAAATCTTGGCTGATGAGAGCATGCAGGATATGCTCAGCTCTATGAGCATAATCATCTCGAGGCTTCTCATCCAGTCCTATGGATAGACTGGATTTGGTCCTATACTGTCACTATTCATTGCAGTTCTGATTGCTGCAAGTGTTATCCCACTAGTGCTTGATACTGGGAAGATTTGGCTTTGGACATCTTTGAGAAGGATGTAATGATCCAAGAAGCTTTATCAGAGGTATGCCTGCATGATATTGTTGATTCACATAATGAAACACACCTCCATTCTAGCTGACAAATATTTCCAGTCTCCAATCCTATGCCAATTCACATTTCTGGCCTAAAGATTCATCAATGCTAATTGGCTCAATCCACTTTCAACTATCATCTTCAGCAGTCTCGCACAATCTACTGGGCCTGGTCACAAATTCATAATCAGAGCTCTCATACTCTGATCCAGTTTGTGTTTTCAGATAGAATTATGTTAATGTCAATTCATACATTCAGTACAGTACTCTTATGTGATTGTGATCAGAGTCTAGACAGGAGGTGGGTCAACATGAACCACACAATCAGAGGCATTATTTACACTGGTATTACCAGAAACCTAACAACTAAGACACAATCATCCAAGCATCTGTGTCATGGTATGATCTGCCCAGAAAAGACAGGTTTTTGAGCCAAGTCCTATAAAGCAGTATTGCTGAATAAGAGGTACAACCGTCATCTGATTCTGTAAACCAAGAAGCCAATTATGAAATTGCTACAGTAATTGTAATGTATGAGCAGAATGAAATAAAAGACTGACAGATGATTTGATGATAATAGGGAAAGTTATGGGTTGTATCTGCAGTCCAGAACACTCAGTCAGAATTGACTCCAAGTTAGGCTCAGGCTTCTCAGAGATGGACTCTAGTAAAAGATTGTCAAAATCACAGATCACTTCGCTGCGTGGCTGAAGTGAAGCTGGAGTCTCGTTCTGAAGTAAATCAGTGACCAGTTACTGAAATGTGTTGAAGAAATGATCACTAACCTGTTGATATGTCCATGACATGAAATCCCAAAACCTCTATGCCGTGCATGTGCCAGTGAAATATACCAAAGATCAAATTCTCCATCAAAAAAGGAAAATATGTTTGGGAGCTCTTCCAGAGCAATGTGAGTGATTTTGAGTGGAGAAGGGCTTGATGATAAGTTTTTTGAGTTGTATATAAGGAGTCTTCTGGAGGAGAGTAAGGTCATGAGCAATCAGATTAGAGAGAAGGTTCTCATATGCAGGAAATAAAGCCATGAGCTGATATGCTACAGTTAGAATGACAGTCTTGAATTTGTTTCATTCATTGGGTCGAGAGAAGAAGAATGCAGCACCAAGGGAGCCTTGATCAACACACCATTCTGTAAAGGTTTGGGTTACGGTAGATTTCCCTGCTCCTGCTGGCCTGTAAAGCCACATACTCTCTGGTGGGTGTGTGTAGAGAAGTGGGAATTCAGTGCTATTACACAGACTACAAGGCAAATCATTGCTTACCTTATATTAGATGGTATTGAAGGAGGTTTACTAACTTTTTGTGACAACTTTGTATCCTTCGATATTGAGTTATGGTACTTACCTTTGGACATCGAAGAGATAGCACGAGACGAATTCAGAAAGGTTAGATTGTGTGTTGAAGGACAGTGCAGGAAAACGCTTAGTTATTGTTATTGATGGGCTGTAGCTGCCCCTCCCTCTTGTTGCTTCCCTAGATATGAACACCCTACCTAGCTGCCCTGTTTTTACTCCTGGACCTGCCTGTAGCCTTGAAGAACAGACCAACCTGGTTCTGTATTCTTCCAAGGGACCTGGTGAAGACCTCTGGCTTGGTGAGGAAGACAAGCCCATTGTGGAGGAGGGTATCTACCTGTTGTGGCCTGGAATTAAGAGCCTGGCTAGAGATTCAAAGGAAATCAGGGAGGGACCAATTACCAGGATGATAAGGTGAGTTTTAGTCACAGAAGGCCAATTTAAAGGTTTAGATAGAATGAAATACAGTTGTGGCAGGCATACTTCCCCTCATGAGCCTGACAGTGTTCCATGGCACATCACTATCCGTCTCTATGACCGACACCACCGCGCATTCAGCACGCTACACATGCCACCTTGTATTGGACACAATAACTGACCTTTCAAGGCTTGTGTCAAAGATTGGGATGGTTTCATGCCGGAGCTTCACAAAATAGAAATGGTGGTGGATCTTGTGTACATTCACCCTAGTCTTTCATCGTGCTTTTTTCAGCTTACATTTTGCTTAGTATTGATGACATTTAACATCTTTGTAGAGGATTGCTATGTACTTTGTGAGAGCGGCTTTTTTTCACTCCTAACTTTGATAACAATGCCTCTTTTCCAGCTTGAAGATTGTCTTCTTGGAAAAGAACAGCGTAGCTTGTCATGACCAGACACCTCTGCAAGCTTTGTTAGAGCTCGAATCCCGATTTGGTGGCGTCGCGAAGGTTGGTCATGGCAATTGGCTCTTATATTGTGTCCTGTAGTTCTCATATTCACGATGTCCTTAACAAGTAAAGTCGTTGCTATTTTTGATTGATGTAAATACAAAGAAACATTCAGTTGTCTATTGTTGTCACAGCTGCATTTTATCGAGCGTGATTATTCAAAATGTGAGATGTATTTTCAACGGTATATTTTCAAACCGTGACTCATGTTACGTCGGATCCGCGTTTGGTAGCGGTGCCATCAGTCCAGTGATGTTGGCATCAGCGTGGTGCTCCGGCTTTCCATACTTACTACTTCAGACGCTTAGACGCTCGAAGACTATTTATAACTACAAGGTACTACAAACCCCCTCTTGGACATCTTACCCCTTCGTGTGTACTATAGGACTCCTATCTCCTTCGTGTGTATATGCTTTATCATCTTTACGGACTCTCTTGCCCTTCGTGTCTTACTTCTGACTGATAGACATTTATTATTGGACTTGTACATTAGTATATAAACCACTCAGTAGAGTATCTTGTACTCTAGTTCAGTATCTTTGTCGTGTTGTATAACGTCAGCTTATATTCCTTACATCTGGCCGTCCGGACCTGTCAGAGGACGAGTGCTGTACTCCGGAGCGAGACTAGCTTCGTTACCAACCCAGTTTTCGGTCGTGGGGGAGCAACTCACGTTAATCAATAACTCGGCGTCGTTATCCGGGATTCGGCATCCGGGGCTCCTAGCGCCGTAAGACTAGAAGAGAGGCCCTGCGTGTAATACGTTGCACTGTAGGCATATCCTCTATATACCCAACGCCCTCGGTCGTTCGTAACCGCCGTCTTACTTTATACTCATCTTATTTCAATAAGTCCGGATAGTAATTGGTCAGACCGGCACAGCACTCTTATACCCGACCTTACTAGCCCTGGTCAGGCGTATCGGGCCTATCCCCGTAACACATAGAACATACTGGAACATAAGTCATAATTGTTTACAAACGAAACGATGAGTAAAACCACGTCCGAAATACCTCCGATCCCTACAGCGTCCAATCACAGAAGCATCACGACTTGAACGTCACAACGTTCTTCGGCATTCATTGACATTCTAGCTGAATTATCAGACTTCCATACACATCGCAAAGTTAACACATTGCGAACCTGGCATTCTACACAAAAATGCACCCCGCTCCGACACAGCCAAGTCCACTTGTCTCCAATGCCGAGACGAAATTTGAACGTTGGACAATAATCCAGTCATATCCGTCTTCAGAGAGATTGTAAGGTCCAGCCTTTGATCGACCGTCATGGGATTTCAAAACGCAATGGTAATGGTGCGCGCTAATTGGAGTGACAAAAAAAGAGGATGAGAAAGGAGTGGGATTGATGTTGTGATTATTTGAGGAACCTCGAATCCTGCGAGTGGGATTCCTTCAGCGAAAACGGAGGAGCGAGAGCCTGTCGAGCGTAAATCGGAGTAGATAAATGGATTTAGAGGTATGGGCGTTAGGGAGGCTACGAGTTTCTGCAAGTGGGAACTGGGCGTTAGGCCTAGATAGGTACCATCAGCAATCGACCGCATCATCTGGCGTCAAAAGCGTAGGTGAAGGTGAGAGATGGGTAGTATGGTGGAAGACAGATACGAAAGCCTGGATGGTGCCATTGCGGGCTATATAAGTATCAATAGCCATGATTACTTCGAACACGAGGTATTAAATATGAGTGTTGACCAATTCCAGTATGAATCCAGTATAGTTGAGACCAAGATCTCCATCGACCTACAATCCCAACGAGTATATGCGTGAACCCTGACGCCCGTATCAACCCAGACTCTCCTCTAGAACCCCCCCCCTCCAACAAATGCTCCAATGCACTATAGATACCCGATTATTCCGGCGCCACGTGCAACAGCGAGCGCTCGAGGACATGGATGGTTACAATACACTTCAGCAATCCCTCCTGGAGCCCACAGTTTGTTTCCACACGGGGTCACTGCCAACCAGCAAAAAGATGAATACGAGATGCAATATATCCTGAAAATCGATAAAAAGGACACGTCACGAAGTGTCAAACAATTGGAAACATGAGCGTACGCACCACTCCAACTATCTGGGTCACTCAGACTTCCCCTCGATTTCTCGACCTGATGGGACAAGCCTGTAGATTAAAACTCGACGGTTCGAAACATGTAACTGGCGGGAAAAGTGTTCAGCTTGGACCATACGTGAGAAAGCCAGTGCCATACACTGTAAGAGGCGAACAGACGAAAGGTA
Organism: Leucoagaricus sp. SymC.cos; assembly: GCA_001563735.1. Lineage (NCBI taxonomy): Eukaryota > Fungi > Basidiomycota > Agaricomycetes > Agaricales > Agaricaceae > Leucoagaricus > Leucoagaricus sp. SymC.cos. The sequence continues at coordinate 14,892 of KQ963490.1, read as the reverse complement.
GACCTGCTCCCTAGTGATACTAAGAGGTATTTGGTAATGACTGTGAGCTGGATTTGAATCGTGAGGGCAGCATGGGTGTCAACGAAGCGCAGACTGGGCTCGGGTCCAGCTGATCACGGTGCATCTTGCATACGGTGTCCGGATTGATTCTTAAAGCTTGAAGCGGCACTCGTGCTATCGTGCAGCAAAGGTATTGGGCCGGTTGAAATAAGACGAGGAAAAAGCGCTGAGGAGAGGGGACGGTCACAAGGCGGAAGCGAGAGCGGATACTTCTAAGAGCGACATCCTGTGGATATGCTGATGACTTTTGTGGCGCGACGAGGAAGAGCTGGGTAGCCCCAGGATGTCGCTGCGAAGCCACAGAGGATTGTCACTGCATGTTCGAAGAGGACATCTGGTGGCTACTCACCTGTCCAGTAACGGAAGGGAGGCGAGAGAAGGAGAGAGCACGACATCGATCAAGCTACCACTGGGCTACAAGTTTGGTGCAACACAAGCCGTCTACGAGAGCCGTTCTGTTGTAAGTGCGTTATCGCGAAGCGTCAGAGAGGAGCAGAGGGAAGTGCCCAATCAAACGCGCGCAGTCACAGGGAATCACGCACAGATGTCACATTCTCGGTCGACTCGGCCCTTGCTCCCTTCAACCACGGCTATGTCAAACCAGCTATACTCGACTATGTCTGGATCTCACATGCTGCAAGGCAACGTACTCTCAGTTAACGTTAGCATTTGAAGAACTCCTCGGGCATCCAATATTCAAGCTTTCGCTCTGG
>KQ963486.1:0-15168 GCA_001563735.1 Leucoagaricus sp. SymC.cos | reverse complement strand
GCAATATCTCTGTCCAATCCTTCACTGAAAGTGGCTCATAAGGAAGTACTATCTTGTAATCTGGCTTTTGATGCAAGGACTGAGAAGTTGCTAATATATTCTTTGATGTATCTGCCTCATTGTTTACAGGCTCATAATCTTTGCTCTGCTTCATAAGCTTGTTGGATGGGTACAAAGGCTTGTTCCATTGCTGTCTCAAATGTTGCCCATGATAGAAGATTGGCATGGATGGCAATATAGTCTTGTTTCCAATTTGCTGTGGTATATTTGCATAATCCAAGGGCATATCTGATTTTCTGTTCATCAGTTGGTGTTCCAATAGAGTTGAAATATAATTGTAAGGAGATAAGCCAGTCCCTAAAGGTGTCTGGGTCTCTGTTAAAGTTTTCTAGTTTTGGGAACTTGATGGTATTAGATGCTGGAATTGCTGCTATTGCTGGTGGGTTTCCTCCTGGTGGATTTCCTCCTAGTGAGTATGATGGAGTATTTCTGGTATGTTTTGTTCTACTAGGTCCTGCTTTGGTATTGATGGTAAGTTTTGGTTGTTCTTTAGCTTTCTCTTTTCCCTTAGATGTTGGACAGAGTCTCAGAAGTTAGATAGTTTTGTTTCCTGAATTGGTGTCTAGGTCAAAAGGTGGGTAGTTTGATGTTCTAATGGGTGGGAGTAAGTAATAATCTTTCTTGAATTGTTGTTCATTGAAGTCGATGATATTACTTGTCTCCTTACTGGATCATAATAATGGATTACTTTGTGTAGGGGATTATCTGCAGCTATTGGTTTTGGATGTTGTAGGTTCAAATTCTCTAGGAAAACTGGGGAAGGTCTTGTCAGTGGTGAAGATTGAGGGCTTTTGTTCCTCAGGTGTGATTGATAATCTACTAAATTGCTTGACAAGAGATTCTGTTGTGATTTCAGGACTTGATCAATTGAAAGCTTGTTGTATCTGGGTTGAAAAACCTGTTTGTATTCCTTCAGTGGGCTTGTTAGATTTTGGGGAATTTGGACTGTTAGGTTCAGTTTTGATTTCAGAATCTGGATTTCTGTAGTCATCTAGATTGTTGAAGGCTTTTTAATATTCGACTTCAAGTTCTGGGATATATCAGTCTGGGAAGACATGGGATTTGTCAGGTTCATCTTTTTCTCAGTATTTTTGGATTTAGTTTTCCAAACTCTTCTTGCCCAAGTTTTACTGTAGAAGGTGATAACTGTGTTTGATGGGATTGAATACCACATTTTGGATTTATTTCAGAGGGTATTGAATGAAATGGGTATCCAAGTCAATTGCAAAGGTCACACTTGCACTTTTAAGCTGCTGTTTTTGAAAGTTAGTATTTTACTAGTATACTTTTAGCATTCAGTTTCTCTTGACTGGGTAACAGAGAATATTATGGATTTCAAACCTTGATTTCTAATTGGGACATGACCTAATATTATTAAAATCAATGATAGACTTCCCTAGGCTATCACAGGCTAAGTTTAACTCTTAGAAGAGTGGCTGCTAAATAATTTCAGTCTAAAACCAGATATACTTGAACCCTTTGCATTATGAATCAAATCAAGATCTTTCACTATCTATTGATTCTTTCAAGTGTGCACCCCACCCAGTTATACTTTCCTGATCTACCAGCTTTTCCAGAGGTAACCAAACTGGATTTATCCTCTTGATATTATGGGGATCTAGGTCCACAATATTCACTGAAGGTCTTAGGAAGTGATAACAAGCTACTTCTATTTTCACAATCACCTGTGCAAGCTAGAATGGCTCAGACTCAAACAGACTAGCAAGTCCTCAACTACTTTACTAGTTGGTAGTATCTCTGTACCTCCAACTCTTATCAAGGGTGTTAATCCTTCAGTGAAAGATAGTTAGTCTTTCATTTCAAGGGTATATCCTCTTGATTATAGAGTGTCTCAATACAGCAGATTAGCCCAGGGGGCACCTTTCTTTTCAAGAAGATCTCTTATGAGACTGATGGGTAGATATTTGCCTCCACTGCTAAATGAAAGAGGATTATTTCTACTTAATGTTATAGTGACACTGGATTATTTGTAATCAAGCATGTTAGGTTGTTCTCTACAGGAAGCCTAACAAAGGAGGCTCTTTGTGTTAGTGTGTTCCAAGTTATGAATAACTTGTAGGTACTTAATCTATTAATAGATAAGGTCTATCAACAGATTAAGAGTCCACTAACTTCTCAAGAGATTCTTCACCATGAGTATTAGAATCAGTGATATAGAACTCAGATCAAAGTTCTATATTGAGAGCAACTTAATCAATAAGCTTGAGAGTAACACTTTATGACTCTTTCACACTTTAGTTGAGTTAAGAGACTCTATTCTTGAGGCTCCACCTAACCAAGTAGAAATGATGGTTTCTCCTTGTTAGTTGAGCTCACTTATATACTACTTGTACATGTTTGTTTCTACTACATAGACAAATACATAAGTATATAAGTAGAATATTCCAGTAACTTTGGGAATATTCAGGAAGATTGTGGAACATTCTAAGAATATTGTAGAACAAGGTAAACAATTCATGGAACATTGTAAACAAAGAACTAAAAATAACATGAAACAATATAAACATATCATAGAATATTGTAAACAAGTTCTATGAATATTATTTATATTCATCTTAGTAGATATAGTCTGTATATACTAACTAAGACAAATAGTAACAAATAAAGAGAAATCATATTGTTTATAACAGTAGGTGGTCTGGTTTGTGATGAACCCAAGCTGGCATGAGTACTTGAGGCAGCACCACCATAGATGGGATGATCAATAGTTAGCAGTCCAGAGATATTAGGTGGCAAAATTGTTGAAAGAGGGAAATTATGAAAGCTGGCATTGGCTGCACCATGGAGCAGGTGCAAGATAAAGTGGTGAGGGATTCTCAAGGAAGAGAGCTCATCTATTTGAGTCAGTATATATACTTCAGAGTATTTTGAAGTGCCAGGGTCATATATTACAGCAGTATTGGAATTTTTACTGGCCCAATGTCCATCTGGCAGTATGAGAGTATAGTTTATATACAGTCCTCTGAGATTGGTATTTGCTGTCCAGCATATTCAAAAGATGTCCTCCTGTATAACATCAACACCTCAGGTCTATTTCATTAATGAGTCATGAGATGACCATTTATGCTGATTGCACACATAGTTAGAAAGTATTTTAGCCAACTGACTGGTGGTAAGTTTGTGAGAGAGAGATGGATACTGCTCATGTAGTTTATGAAAGCTAGTGGCACAGTACAATGTTAGATGCCACTTGCTGGAATATATTTCTTTGATGTGTTCAAGCTGCTAATGAGGTTGCTGGGCCTGATATATGGAATTGATTGTAACAGCACAGTATTAGTTGCACCTGTCACAGATGAGGATAGGATTTGGGTCTAATACTTGGGGAGCAGTGTTGTAGAATGCTGATGTCCAGTCATCTAGCTGGTATCTATCCTTTTGTATTTTATTTATATCCAGATTGATTGTCTGCCAGAGGGAGTTGAAGTAAAGAAGTTGGCCATCTGCCAGCATCTACCAGTCTTTGTAATATCATTGAACTATGCTGAATGGCTCTGGCAGTTGATAACCAGCATTGAGGAGATAGTTGAACTCCTGGCTAAAATTGAACACAGCAGCATTGTGGTTGATTTAGACAGGGAGCAATCATAAAAACCATGAAAGCTGAATGAGCTGGCCTTCAGCAGTCTCATTTCCAACCCATGCCAAGGCAAAATACTATATAGGTGAGATTAGGGGATCAGAAATAAGGGAATGTAATATATCAACATACTCACCACTTCCTTGGTCAGGCTCTTCCTGATCCAGGTGCACCTCTCTGCATTGGCATGTTGTATTTTCAAGAGAATGGCTCTGAACTGTGACTTGAGATATGTAACTTCAAGCCAATAAGAATTATTTCTGCAGGGGCCTGGTGGTGCACAGAGGGTGAAGACATAATGGTGGTTGCAAGAGTTAATAGACTCATGGATACTATTAATGCACAATTTGCCTGAAAGTATTATATAACTACAAAACCCTATCATATGATGATATAAGTTCTACTCAACACATTGTCCTTTATAGTCCTTGTTAGCAGTGGCAAATAATGCATTGGCAATCTTGGCCATACTATGCCAGATTGCTAATTTGTATACAGCATATGCTGCTGCTGCTATACTGGCTATATTTGCTTCTTAGTGCTGGCCCTTCTAAAGTACCAATTAGTATATAACAAAGTGTGCTGTCCACTCCATCTCATATTTAACAAGGATCACCTCTTCTTTCCAGTGCATTTTCCAAGCATGGACATGGATATAGTGGATACAGTTAACTAAAAGAATAGAATTACCAAGTTAAGATTTTGTAAAGAGATATTGCACAAGACATACATTCTTGAATGGCAGCTGGCAAAAAATCTTTGGTATCTGACCCTTGTTGCCAAATCTATGAGAGGTAATGTGTTATAGAGCCAGGTTGATTGGAATTGAGAATAGCAGTGCTGGACTTGATATTGGCTTTGTTGAGGGGACAAAGCATTACTAAGTTTAGTGAATTCAGTCAGAGATATGCCAGAGCTGACCAGTATTTGATGTATGAATGGCAGTAGAAGGATATCTGTTTGTTTAGCTTTGTGATCTCATTTCTTGACTGTTGGACAATTTGCTTCTGTCTGGCAATATATATAACATGGGAATACTAAAAGGACTTTGCTGCAATAAGCTACCAAAGTGTCTCCAAGTGCCTGTGGGCTTGTTTCTTTCTCAGTTCAAATTTGGTAGTACTATACCATTAATGTATGGCTTCACATGTCAATGGCAGTAATATTATCTAGTCTGCAACTAGAACTGTTAACAATGGTGTTTCTTGATGTTTGGTATTACTAACCCTTCCTTTCCCATATACCACCACCTTCACTCTGGGGTGCCTTCTTCCTCATGGTCTTGCTGTCCTCTGGGTCACTCACAGACTGCACTTTCTGTTGCTTTAGGGTTTGCAATGTCTGATTCTTACTACTGCTGGGACACTTGTGACATCTACCAGCTCTCTTGGTGTCAAGTTTGAGTTTACTCCTCCACTGCTTTTTTCTCACAGAGAGGCCAGTTTCTGCCTCCTCTGCCTTCTCTCTCCTACTCCCTTCTGCTTTGGCAGTTGGTTAGAGCTTCTTTGCTAGTCTGGGAATGCTCTGGTGTGCTTGGGCCATGCCTGTTCCCCAGTCACCTATATGGCCTTCATTCCATGATTCAGCTGAATAAGCTGCTGCTATTTCAGTTGAGCACTTCTTTGTACTTGACTCACTCCTCCTCTCTCAGGCCAGTTACCCATTGTGCCTGCCCTCTCTTGTGTCAGCATTTCATTGGTGCCTCTTTTGGTATTGAGTTGAGTTCACTTCTCTGCCTTCTTCTCTTATTTCTGTGGGGTTGTAGCTTTGCTCCCCTGCTCTTTCACTGGTCATTGTAGAAACCCCATGGCAATTGTCTTCAATGGCACCAGCTTTTCTTGAGAGAGCTCCATGCTCTCTTGCTGCTGGCTGCTAATGTGGCTGGCACCTGATTACCACTATGTGCCTAGTGCATGCATATTTCCAAGACACCATTGGGTTGACCCCTTTGGATCATGTTTGTGAGATCTAGTATCTCTCGTTCAGTCAGCAACTGGAGGATTGGGAAATTTAGACTTGGGCTATATGGACAGTTGGTTTGGATAACTAGGACTAGTCAATTATATAGTACAGTTCAACAACATGTATTTATCTTAGTCCCCAGGCTCTCCTGGGGACAGACTGCTATTGTGCACTGCCTTATAAATTTTTGAATTAAAAAAAAAAAAGATATTTGATATTACTGGTATTGTCAATGGATTCTATTGTGTCTCCATCCTTATCATCTATATCAAACAGGGAATCATTTCATAGACCAGAATTAATGCTAAGCATAGTGCCAGGAATACCAGTAACTCTGTGCTGTACCTCATCCAGGAGCATAAACTTGGAATGGATTGCCTCTATGATTTCTGGAACATCTTCTGTATTCTCTTCTACCATGTCTTTGACATACACCAGTATGTACTATAGCTCTGTTCTATATTACCCATAATTGCCAACATGAACTAATGAGAAGAAATATACTTACTGCTGCTTCTCCAGGTCAAGAGCCATCTTGATCTATGACTCTAGACTTGCTCTAATATCAGAGTCATTAAGATGACTTGTTATCTGAAACTCTGATACTTGTGTAGAATGCAGGATATCCATAGCATGAGGGTCAGCAAAGTGTTGTTGCTTAGCAGTCTGGATATCTCTTTCCCATATGCCTATATGCAATGAATTTGCATTCTATTTAATTCCATCAAAATATATTTCAACCTCTGAGACCATTGCTGTTACCTGTCTAAGCCTAGTACAGAGAACATTCACTAATGCTACAGCTGTGGTCCTCAATGCTATTTATACAGTGGAGAAGTTCATACCAATATTGATCATTTTCTTGTAGTTAGAGTCATTTGTATGATTATTAATTGTTTTGGCACAACTTGCTAGACTTGTAGTTTGCACTGCTGGGCTGATTGAATTCAGATTTGACCAGAGTATTTCCAGGATCTCACCAACTGCCATACCAATTTTTCATTGACTTCATTGATCTAGATTAATTCTAACTGACTATAGCTGGAGTAGTGGCTAGATTAATCTTGGAATTTATCCTACTAGATTAGATATGAGCTCAAATCTCACACATATCTAATCTTTGATTAGATAAGATTGAATCATTTAGGTGCCCAAAATAGTAATAAACAAGAATTGAACACTAAGCCAGAAGTCAGAATGCTAGTAAATTAACTACTAGACTACAAAGCCATAGAAAGACTAGTCAATTTTGTATATATATTGCTTCTTTATAGTTAGGTGTCAACATACTTGGATGCCCCAGTTTGAGTAGTTCTCTTGGGTTGCTGACTCACTTTATAAAGAATACTTGAATGAAAATTTTATTTCCTTCTGTTTCAGCCATTTAATAATTGAAACTATTGTTAGTCACTCTCTTACATGGGCATGAGGTATTTTCTCACAGAAAAGCCCTCATGCTCTCTCATTGATTATCTACTTATAAGCCTCTGTTCTCAGTAAATAAGTGATGTAATAGCTTAGTTGGTACTTGTAGATTGATTTTTCTCCTTATTGGTGTGAGATCTAGGGTTCAAATCCTGTTCATGCCATTTTTGGGCACCAATTTAATTATCAGGCTGTCAGGACCCTTTTGTGGGATAAAATCCATCCACTACTCAAGGTAAAGTCATGGGATTAATCAGGATTACTGAAGTCCCTGAATTTTTGGAATGAATAAAGTGCCATAGTAGAAAAGGCACTCTTTTTGATGTCCATAGACATGAAATAGTCCAATTCCCCAGTCTAGCTGAAGGTTTGCTGGAAGCAAATAGCTGATACAATTATGTATATGGATGAAGTACTAGCATGCAATATCATAGATGAGAACTGCACCCTGTTTTGGGTTGACATAGGAGGTCTTCAGAGCCTGGAGAAGTATCTAATTGATATTCTTTTGTTGTTCACCCTTGAATAGCTTAGCAATGGCATTTGGTACAAAGCACCCAAACCTAGCACATATAATAGCCACAATTCCTATAACATTGCATGCTTTGGATCTATGTATTGTTAGGTCAATAGCATAGAATCTGGATTGACATTCACCACACTGTATAGTGGCAATTAGAACTGAATAACTAAATAGCTTGGCAATGTACAGCCTGCCTTTCTGAAGCAGACCTGAGAAAGTCTTCATATTTATGCCATTTTGCAAACATTCCACTCCTTTCTAACAACTAGAAATTATTTGTATGTCTTTGCCAAACATAATCTGCTTTCATGTTACTATCTGCAACAAAAAGGCACTGATAGACCCATCTGAATATAATAAGTTTCAGTTATACAATAAATATGTGCTATACAGATTATCTGTTAGAGTCCTGCTCCCAGTTGTCTGGCACATTGATTCTAGGTTGAGAATATGCTGGACAGAAGATTGCAAGCTCCCCAGCACCAGCAGCATCAGGCTGAGAGTTGAAATCACTATAGCTAGCCCATTTCTTCTTTTTTAGCCATCTCTATTTTTTTTTTTTTAAACTCAAAAATTTATAATGTGGTGCATAATAGCAGTCCACGCCCAGGCTGTAGCCCAGGATACTGTACAAGGGGAGGGCCAGAGATGACTAAATAAGGTACAATACAGCAAAAGTCTGAATTGTCTGTTGAGACCAGTAACTATCTAATGCCCTCTTTGAAATGGGAGTCTTGTTGATATTTCAGTTCTGCTGGGTATGGCCAAGTGAGCACCTGCCCATGTGCTCAACCACTGGCATCTTCTGAGGGATAACCTGAAATGCCAACCACCTTGGCAGTGACACCAGGAGGGGATAATAAGGTATGACACTGTGACCTCACATAGCACACAGCATGCAGGCATGGGGCTCCTGCAGGGTTTGGGCCCTAGGGGAGACAGTGCAGAGAGGTTACCCCCACAAGGACCCAGGATGTTGGCAGTCAGCTACAAGGACCAGCATACCAGAAAGGAGAGAGGGATGGAGGAGCAAACTCAACTCAACACCCTATAGAGAAGAAGACCCCAGTAGTAGAGTGGCACTGGAGCAGAGAGGGGCCAGCAGGAAACCAGCCAAAAAGAAGGAAGATGAGTCAAGTGCAAATGAGCACTCAACCAAAATAGTGGCCACTTACTCAGCAAAACTATGGGTTTGGAAACTGGGGGGCCATGAGGGTGACCAGGGGAATGTATGGCCTGAGCACAGCACAGGTGCACCCAAGCCAGTGGAGAGGCCCAAACCAACCACTGAGGCAGAAGGGGCCAAAGGCCAGGCTGAGAGAGAGGGGATGCCAACCCAGGCAAGGTCTGAGGAGGCATGGAGGAAGGTGGAGAAGTACAGCCAAAGCGTACTCAACTCAGCACCAAAAGAGTGGGTGGATGTCACAGGCATCCCAGCTGTAAGTATAAGAAATGGATGCCATGAACCCTAAAATGGTGAGGATAGCAGACTGTGAGTGACTCTAGGAGGGCAGCAAGACCATGAGGAGAGAGGTACTCCAGAGCAAAGGTGGTGGTGTGTGGGAAAGAAGGGTTGTTTAGCCATCTCTATAATCTAGCTATACAGAGTAGCTCTTGGTAGAGGTTTGGCATCTTGTGAGGTAACAAGGGTGCTGTCAGATACCACAGCTTTTGGAAATATTGATATGCCAATGTCTTGCATTCAAAGTTCTCAAGCTGAAAGTCATTCAGCACTACAACTATGAATAATATTCAATATTATGAAAATGTGGCCAGGACAAATCAGCAATACATGAGGTCAGCATAGATGGCATTGGCACCCTGACATGAGCACATTACAAGCACTGGGTTGTGAATACCATTTACATACACAATCCACACATATTGATTATTGAAGATATTGTATCTTAGTGCCATACTCTGTGTACCTATAATTGGCCATCCATCAGTCAAATAGTCATTCATAATACTTCCTGTGTCCTCTTCTTTCCATTCCTCCAATTCATCTTCTCCCAGGTCCTCCACCAGCACTGCAGCCCACCCAGATGCAAGTGCTGCTATAGGTTTTAATGTTGGCTCAGCATTTATGTATCTCAGATTCTCCTGCTCCTATCTGTCTTTTATGAGTTGGAAGTTTTCTAGTATATTGACCTGCTCATTCATGCAAATGCCAGGTCTATTCTTGTTATGATGTGACACCAGCAGATAAGTCTCAACTTCCCAAAGCTCAGCAGGCTGAAAAAATTTACTAGTCCAGCACTCAATATTGTGCAGCATATTTTGAATATGTGAGTGATGCATACATTGCCAATATATTAAATGTAGCATTGTGCAATTCTTACATCTCCAGATAGCTTGGAATGTCTTGGGACACCATATGCAATATCTAACATTTGGCAATATCTCCTATACTAGTAGACCTTCAAGGAGTACATAGGAGTGCCTGACAAAATCCTATGTCTATATTTATTACTTTAGAATCCCATCAGACATTGCACTATTGCTGTGAAAATTCACCTCTTTTTTTTTTTTTTTTTAAATCAAAAATTTATATAGCAGTGCACAATAGCAGTCTGCTTCTGGATTATAGATGCCCAGGGACTATGATAAATACATGATGCAGAACAAGGCTATACAGACTAACACATAGGTACATCAGAAAATATCTATCCTGAACTGCTAATAATTTTCCTACCCTCCAGCCACAGGCCAAATAACAGGTACTTGACCTCATAAATGTGATCAGAAAGCACTTAGCAAGTGTGCTAATGCCAGAAAGCTGCCCTATCCTGACACTCATCCTCCTACCTCTTGGAAGTTGTATCTGATATGGCTATCTGCCCTTGTCAGTCCCAATTAGCTTTTTGAGCCAACCAGTCCCAGTCAAAGCAGTATTACCAGTATGGGCACTTTTAGTTACTTACACTGTGCTTACCACTACAGTTTACACAGCAAGTGGTGTGAGGGCATGGAGCTTCCTCCATAGTTGCTGGCACAGGGGGGTTAGCTGTGGGATTGCCATAACAACAACCAGCAAGAAGGTGATGGTTGGCCTCAGAATGAGGACCAGTGCACTATAAGCAGCAAGGAGCCTGCAAATGGCAGGAGTGAGTAGAATGACCCCAGTGCCAGCAATGCTGACATACAGAGACACTGGCATGTGACTGGACTACCTACACAGGACAGGAGGTGGAACTGAATTGAAAGGAGGAGTTGATGAGGCACTTAGCAGAAGTGCTAGATTGAGAGTCAACAATGTCAAACCAGACTGTAACCAAGTCCAAACATGCAGAGTTGCACATGATGTGAGGAGCATTAGCAAGGGTGAAGGAGGGGGCCATATGTGACTTGGCCATGATGCCCTTTATGTAATCCAAGTCCATAGAGTCAGTGGTACCTGGCTAAAAGTAAGAAACATCAATGATCCTAAGATAGGATCACAACAAGGGGAGAGAGACCTGGACCAGATGGCCCAGATGCTTGTATATAGTAGAAGCAACTAGCTGAATTTCTTCAGCAGTTGTGACATGAGACGTGAGGAGGGAGATCCCTCTATATGCAGAAGTACAAGAGTCAACCCAAAGATTAACCTTAGCAAGAGACCAGTTAGCAATGCCAACCAGAGCAGAGAAAGCTGAGGCAGAAACAACTGCCTCAGACTTGACAAGAATTTGATGCTGGGAAGGCCCAGTAACTGTAGACTTAATCTTCCTGCAAGAAGGAAGAGGAGGGATAGAGGCCTGATACATTGCAATAATGTTCCCAAAGATTGACCTTAGCAAGAGACCAGTTAGCAATGCTAACCAGAGCAGAGAAAGCTGAGGCAGAAACAACTGCCTCAGACTTGACAAGAATTTGATGCTAGAAAGGCCCAGTAACTGTAGACTTAATCTTTCTGCAAGAAGGAAGAGGAGAGATAGAGGCCTGATGCAATCAGATGGCAGATTGGGAACAGTCTTGGCCAGATTGACCAAGGCTGTGATGTCACAAACAGTGTTGGCATATGACCTTTTGGGGGCTGGAGCTGAGGAAGAGGAAGGGTGCTTTGGAGACCTAGATGGCCTGAAAGAAGCTTGAGGGCAGGAGGCCAAGGGATAAACAGTGGCCTCAGATAAAGGTGCATATGTGGAAGGAGGAGGAGGAGGCACTGAATCAGCTGACTCAGCTAACCCACAGGTCTGGAGGCCTGAAGGTGGCTGGAGGACAAGCAAGATAAACACCTCCTTCAGATCAGAAGGAGTGCTCCACAGAGCAAAAAGCTGAGAGAAGGGCAGCTCATGCCATCTCTTAGAAACAAAGCCCTTGACAAACATGCCAAGCTTGAGAGCAATGCAAGCCTTGTCATCCTCAATAGTCTAGGGCTTATCACTCCAAGAGTTAAGTGCTGCAGTGATATCAGTGAGAGCTCCCACAAGATTGCAAGAGTTGTCAGCAGAGAGGATGTCCTTGCTAGGGGGAACTCTAAAGGAACTAGAACTAGGACAAGATTGCAGATGGGAAGCAGGAGTGGGAGTGAACACTAACCTAGGCTCAGCACCAGTAGGGACCTTGTAGGATGTGGGGATAAGAGTATTCTCCAGGGTCTAAATGGGAGCATGAGGGGCAACTCTTGGTACATGGGGAGTAAGGCCTTTCTTTGAGCATGGTGACCAGGACAAGGTCCAGCAGGCATGGGGAATTCTGGCTCTGAAGGAGTGAACATAGAGAGCAAGGATATACAAGTGTTGTTCATACTGGTGGTAGCAATCTCTTTATCAAAACCAACATCTCTAGCCCAGGAGAGATGTAAAGGGCCAGCCTGACTACCACTGGGATTATTAGACATAGCATGCAGAAATGTATTTCAAAATCCAAATAAATTAATGATAATAGTATATAGAAAAGAAGAGCTTTATGAAAATTCACCTCACCTTATTTATCCCAGTTGCATGTATATCTCCAGGCTCTTCCTCTATATTTCCAGACATTATCACATCTGCTATACCTTGTTCCTGAAGCTTTACAGACTTATCCTGAAGTTTCTGGAACTCTGGCACTAGCCTCAGTGGTACTTCAACTCATGTCACTACTACCCCTATGTATGTTCTTGTTGTATGGGATTTGTAAGTCCCAGTATCAACTGCTTCATCATCTCCTTCCACCATCTGCAAACAGTTATTGTTCTGCTTATGTTTTTTTGTTAGCATTCCTGATGCTGTAGATATGTTCATAGTATTGTTAGCAAAGATAAAAATACACAATGTTCCAATGACCCTGGCTTTATTTACTAGTATATCTGGCATATGCAATAAGATACCTCAGCCAGTAATATGGACATCAAATGCCTTGTGTACAATAGCACCTCATATGCTACCATCCCTATCATGTTCTATGTGCTACATGCACATTTTGTTCAACTTATACCCCCATGAACCCCACTAAGAAAGTAAAGAATGGACAATCAGATTACTGCTATAGTGAGAAAGAGCAGAGTGTCCTCAATCTATTCAAGGAAGAATATCAGATTCTTGATACACCACAGGTTCAGACTCTCATGTTCAAGTCCAGAATTCTCCTGGCAATATTCAATTATTGGACAGACAACAGAACAAAAGACATGTGCAAAGAGAAAATTGAGACATGTGTGAAGGTGAGTTCCTCACCTAAAAAGATGCATAATTCTCAACATATCTAAATTTGATATAGAAGCTCAGCAGGTAGATTGCAAATAATTGGCAACCACATACAACAAAGAAGGCTTTCAGAAGCCTTGCCTAAATAACATATATTGAGGTGGTCTACAGGAAGAAAAGGGATACAGCTGATGCAGTCCTTCAAGAGTGTTTGAGTGTCAACATGCTGGATCTCTCATCTTAGAAATATTTTCAGGAAATAACCAAGGCAGCAAGGCTTGTATATAATTGGATGAACCCTCAAAAACAGGCTGGGATTATAAAAGAGGTACAGAAGTTGAAGGAGAAGGAAAATGATAAAGAAATATGTCAGAAGTAAGTGCTATGAATATTTTCTACACCAATGCCATTTGTTCATGTCAGCCCTAGAGTTGTAAGTAAGAAGGGCCATATGAGAATAAAACAGGCAGCAGAAAGGCACTGGCTTGAGATAGGTGTGTTTACATTGATATTCTGGGAGTTCTTCCAAGAAGATGGCAAATAGATAGTTGATATGTAAGTAGGAGGGCTGAAGGATATGTATTGGCATAGCACTGACTTTCTTATTCTCTAGGAATGATGACATAGCAAAGAATATAGGGATAACAATGTTGAGCTTCATTGATCTGTACCAAGATCTGATGAAAAATATCTTGCAACAATTTGCCAATTATTTCAAGAACCTTTGGTAATTAAAGGAATCTGGCACAGATGTAGGGCCAGTCAAGCAGATAGTCAACAAAACACCCACTGGATATCCCCTGTTGCAAGATATAAATCTCAAACAGGCAAAGAAACAGATACCCTGCAGGAATATCTCAATCACCATTATCATATGTGACAAAAATCTTGTTGTGTCATTCATGTGTAATTTACATTGTGTCCAGAGCTTGTGAGCAGAAGGCAAAATAAGCATGTCCCTTTTACACAGCTTATAGCAGAACTGACCATGTTTGTCAATAGTTGATATCTGTCAGAAGACTTTACATTGTGAGACCTATGTAATTTGAAGAAAGACAAGATTCAGCACTTCCTGAGGCATATCATAGAAAGACAGGCACAGAATCCCAAGAATGCCTTTCACTTCTGGAGAAGGGGGATAATGGGCTGGAATATTATTACACAAGATATTTTAGTATAGAGTGGCATGAGGCAGATGCAGATTGCCCAAGGAAAAGAAAGAGGATGCAGCCACACCAGTAAGAGCAGACAATGCCAGAAGAGTTATGTGAGAATACCAAGAATAATCTGTGGCTGAATTCAGTAAATTAGAACATTAAAAGTGATGGGTGGGATGTAGATAGTGATATCAAGGGAGATAGTAGCATTACTTCTGATATTGGATTTGGGGATGATGTGGAGGGAATAAGAATAAATCCAGCACTACATAATTATGGGAGCCAAAGGAACATGACAGGTCTAGACAGAAGAGATATTGAAGAACTTGATATGAGTGGTGACTTACATGAGAACTGAAGCATATTAATAGACCAGGCAACTGCAGACAAGCTTATCAAGCATGGAATACTTTTGCCTAGATACTCTATCAATGGCCCCAATAATAGGGCTCTGAACTATTATATATCATCTATTGCACTAGAGAGATTAACAGCAGCAGAACAATTACTGTCCTGACTTGGTGAAGAGGCTGCAGAGGCTGGACAGAGAAATGTGGTAATACCTGCTACAGTATAGTATTACCAGAAAAGTGAAGAGAGGGATAAATTGCACAATACCTGTCTGTCAGGTTTGATGGTGCCAGTGAGTATGTTTAGAATCAATAGGAGCCTGGAGAAATAAATAGCCATGTGGGACATAACCAGTATCCACAAACAGCAGATAATCAAGAGGTGCAGGTACTTGTAAACAATATTCAAGGATACCAGATGTGAAAACCAAACTGTCAATACTTTGCCTTATAACATCTTATTTACACTTGAATTTAT
>KQ963479.1:0-11812 GCA_001563735.1 Leucoagaricus sp. SymC.cos | reverse complement strand
AAGGTAGAAATGGAGCAACAGAAGATCGAAGCCATCAGAAATTGGAATACCCCCTCCAATGTCAAAGAGGTAGAAAGTTTCCTAGGCTTTGTTAACTTCTATTGAAGATTTATTGAAGGCTTCAGTAGCATTGCAGGACCACTCAACATGCTCAAAGGAAAAACCAAGTGGAAGTGGGGACCTGATGAACAACAAGCATTTGAAACTCTAAAACAGCAAATCACTGAAGAACCAGTATTGACCCTTCCCTGACCTGATAGAAATTCCATGTAGAAACAGATGCATCTGGCTATGTGATAGGAGCCATCCTCTCTCAGGAACAAGACACCAAGTGGCACCCAGTGGCATTTATGTCATGTACCATGAGCCCAGCAGAATGCAACTATGAAATCTACAACAAGGAACTTCTTGCTGTCATGGAAGCTCTACAAGTTTGGCGACAGTACCTCCTGGATGCACAAGAAACATTTGAAGTCTGGACAGATCACGAGAACCTAAAATACTTCAGAGAGCCCCAAAAGCTCAACAGCAGACAAATGCAGTGGTACCTCAAGCAACAAGACTACAACTTTGTCATCAGACACATACCTGGTAAAACCAACACTAAAGCTGACATCCTCTCTCACTGTGACAAGCCTGATTGGCAGGAGGAGGATAAAACAGTCATACTCCTAAAGAACTTCATGCACTGGGTAACTGTCAAAGATAAAACCACCATCTCCATCACATTGCTCCAAGGAACATGTTTTGAGAAAACTCTTACTACAGATATAGAATGACAGATCCAGAACTGCAAAATCTGAGAAACTGAGGTCATACAGGAACTCGAAAACTCTGTGAAAGAGTTCACAGAGGATGACAACATAGTCTACTACCAGGGGAGGATTTATGTCCCACCAGAAGATGACCTATGGGCTAAAATCATACAGGAATACCATGACACACCTGATGCAGGGCACCCAGGTCAGCATCAAATGTTGGAGGTCCTATCAAGAGACTTCTGGTGGCCAAGCATGTGATGAGATGTGAAAAAATTTGTGGGAGGATGTGACATGTGCCAAAGGACCCAAATTCAGTGCAAACAAAAAGTGGCACCATTGCACCCACTGCTAGTCCCAACACATCCCTGGGAGGAGATATCAGTGGACCTAATAGGTCCTTTGCCACCCTCTGATGGACATAATGCTATTCTTGTTATCATTGACTGTTTCACCAAGATGATATAGGTATTACCCACATCCACAGCATTGACAGCAGGCCAACCTGCCATTCTATATCAGAACCAGATCTGGAAATTACATGGGCTACCAAAAAAGATTGTCAGTGATCGAGGACTGCAGTTCACATCAAAGTTTATGGAAGGGCTATATAAAGCCCTCAGAATTATGAGGGCCCTGTCAACCACATATCATCCACAGACTGATGGCCAAACAGAACAGATCAATCAAGAAGTTGAGAACTTCTTATGGAAGTATGTGTTCTATAAACAGAATGATTGGACATCCTAGCTCACAGCAGCAGAGTTCCACTACAATAACAAGCAACACTCAACAACACACCATTCCCCATTTTTCCTAAACTATGGAAGACACCTGTGGAAAGGCCACACATCAGCGTCATATCCAGCACCAGCTGTGGAAGAATTTGTAACCAACCTGACCAAAGCGAGAGAAGTGGCAGCAGAAAGTATGGAGCAAAATCAGAAGAGCATGGTATCTGTATATGATAGAAAATGGAAGCAGGCCTGACCCTATCAAGTCAGTGACAATGTATGGCTGGAAGCAGTCAACATCACATCCAACCAGCCAAGCAAGAAACTAGATTATCAGAGATATGGCCCATTCTCCATATTGGAGATTATAGGAAATAGTGCATATCAACTCAAGCTGCCACCTCAGTGGATCATCCATGATGTCTTTAATGAGGCACTCTTGTTACCAGCAAGAAAACCAGAGTTTCTGGTTCAGCGGAAACCTCCACCTCTCCTCCGCCACTGGACCTGGTTGATATGGAGGAGAAGTGAGAAGTTGAGGAAATCTGAGGCCACTGAAAACAGGGTAGAGGGGTCCAGTATCTTGTCCATGGGAAAGGGTATGGTGATGAAGAAGATCAGTGGCTACCCAAGTCCCACCTGTCAAACATGGAGGAGGTGATCCAAGAATACTATGACAGGTTCTCAGAGTGAACCTAATTGGGGAGGGGGGTGAAACTCAAAAGCCTGGATAAAAGGCCACAGCAAAACCACAGACCCAGTCAACACAATCTGGCTAATGCATCAATACTAGTTACCCCTCATCAAGTCTATATTGCTATCTTCTCAGCTACTGCCATTATTCTCATTATCATCATCATTGCTTCTATTATCACCACTAAATATGACCACTCTGTCAACTGCAATATCCTTCATCCCAAAGACCTACCCAACTGCACCCTCGACAACCTCCAAAAGACCTGAAGCCCCACTACCCATGACAACCCAAGCCACCAAACGATCCACTGCCAAGTTTTCCCCATTAGCATTCAAATCTACTGAAGAAACTGCTACCTCTGAGATAGGATGTGTAGACCTAGAGATGGTGGAACCATACAACCAAGTCCTATACGATACCCTATATCTATACAATGACATCATCTGCATGATCAACTCCCTTGCTGTCCTCAAAGAGCAATTAAAACTCTTCACCAACTCTGCCCATAGCCTCACTACAATTCTAGCAGACCTGGAAGGAAATGCCATTGAGTTGTGTGCTGGAGGGCATTGAGGAGCAGACGCCCAGGACTTCATAGAATGCATAGCCACCACACTTTGTTATGTCAGAACTGCATGTCTTGTACCCAAAACCCACTCCCTCCAATGCATCCTTGCCCAATGCCTCCATGAATACAATGGCATTGGCAAACAGTTTATTGTCAATCATATTGCCAAAGTTACCCAGTCCTATGCATGCACCAACCTCTATCCTGTTCCACCTGCCACTGGTAAACAAACCCTGCCAGCACCCAGTACTGTAGCAGTTGATGATGAACCTGTAGAAGAAGAAGAGAGAGAAAAGGATATCAAAATGGATGACTATGACTCCAGTGACACCCCTGCCAAAGAAATGCTTGGACCTGCTGCTATCAAAGACACCCATGCCCTCTACAACTTCCTCCAGAAGCATGATGCTGATACTCTCAAGATAACCACTGCTACCCACTTCATCACTCCCAATCATTTCTACACCTTGAGAAAACACAGTGAAAGTGACAACAAATACTGGGCCCATGTCGTTGACAAATTCTTGGAGTTGTATGCCAACTCTTGTGCCTGCTTTGAATCTCAGCATGTCACTATCTACAAAGGAGGTCCTGACAACATCCTGTTCTTTATTGGTTGCAACAAACATCACACCCAGTTTGGAGTTGCTCATGTCAAGAAAGACCTTGCCAAATTCCTCATCAAAGGATAGAAGTAATCTATCAACACCTCTTCCCACTGTATATTTGGAATTCATGAGAGGTACCTCTTCTACTGTCAAGGACTACTATTACTCCCATCAGACATCTCTTTTGTCACTATGTTCATAGCTTAGTTGGACCCTTACAGTAATATCATCTGTTCATGAGAACATGAACCCTGAGGAGGAGATGATGTTATGACTCTGGGTAGTTTACTCTGTGCAGTATTACATCAAGGGTTTGTAGTTATTTTCTGGTACTCTGTTTTACTTCATGTCCATTACCCTGTTCTATACTTTACTGTGTCACCTGTATATAAGTACCTTAGGTAGAGCCCTATACCTTATGCTTTACCAATTGTACTTTTCCCTTGTTTGCCCTCAAGCCTTTGCCTCTGTTGCAATCTGAGTTTGCTCATAAGGTCATAACACAGACCTGTACAAATGTGAAGGTGTGAGAGAGATCCTCCTCAAGCCACCTGGCTAGACAATAGTAGACAAGCAAGGCCTGAGCTTGCCTGCTGCTGACAGAAGGGTCCACCACTCTCCTAGCTGAAGCTAGATGATTAGCAAACAGAACAATATGACAAGCACCTTCCTGTACACAGGCTGCAAAGATGTCTATCTGAACAGCATGGAGTTCTACATCAGAGATGGTAACCCTACCAATAGCCTAGTGAGATTGCCTAACAGGCACACCACTGGCCCACACCCAGGCCACTGAAACAGCCTGATAAGCTCTGTCACAACTAACTGATACATCAGTAGCTACAACAACACAGTCATCAAGCACTAGAGCTTGATCAAGCTCCACATAATAACATGTAGTACATTGATGTCCTTCTCCTTGGAGTTGAACTCAGTGAGCTATATGACTATATTGAGTTACTTATCCTGTCTGTGTGAGGTCTGGACATCAAAGCTCAAGCTCTGACTGTGAGTATATTAGATCAATATATATAAGCATGCATGCATAATTACAGTGTAAGATAACACTGTACACCAAGCAACAGTAACATTTGATGATCCCTTAAAGTAATACAGACCATGTAACATCTGTATGCATACTTTGCAAAGCAGGTGTAACTCTTAGGAGTCAGCACATGCAGTGTTAACAGTCTTGAGAACATATATACAATAAAACTAAATGTGTATCTTGAACCAATGATCACAGGTAGTGGCAGCTATAGAATGGCATTGAGATTTAGCAGCAGCAGTCAGGATGTGAATTCTACAACCAGTCATGAGTCCTGGGCCTCTAACCTGGGCTAATGATTGGGTCTCTATATGATTGTAAAAAGTTCCTTACTATGTGTGCACACACATGCTCTGATACAAAATGATCCAACAGACTCAGAATAATATGTTGTTTTTGATTGCTGAGCTTTATGAAGCACATCTTGACAAATTCAGAATTAGTAGAGTTTCTGAGATGACTCACCAGATCTGCTAGAATCAAATTTGGCTCTTGTAGTGAGCCAATCATAGAACAAATACAGAACTATTTCACATGAGTGCATGCTCCTGTTTTTCTGTCATATTCCAATTGGACAGTTCTTAAAATAACACTCATTTAATGTCTCACATCATATTGTAATGTCATTATAACTTTGTATTTGTTTTAACTCACTTTTAAATATATAAACCATCTCTTAGGATGTACAGTGACTCAAACAATTGTCCCAATGGTTGGCACTTGTTGATTGTTGGCTTAATAGTACCACAACAATTGTTTGAGTCACTGTATGTCTAGCAAGAAACCCACTTGCTATAGCTGTGCTCCAATAATTGTGTATAAAACAATCATCTAAAGTATGTGCTTAAAAGTATATTGAAGTTTCTTCAGTTAGAGCACCAGTAGTAGAGAAATATAAGCCAGAACTATATCATATAAACATTAGATTTAATAAGTTGAGAACTACAAGCCCAATTATAAAGATTGGCCTCTTGTGTATTGCATCTAACCATTGGCTTCAAAGATGTCATGCAGTTGGAGTCAGTGCACCTGAGGTGTTTTAGTGTGATCTGTAGTGTTGAGTATAGCTTCTCAGACATTCTTGTTGCATTAACTTGAGTTCTTTGGCACTTATAGTGGTTGTGGTAGCTCCATAACTTGAGTCTTGAAGTAGAATAGATTAGTGTCTTGTACTGCAAGCTCTCTATTACAAATGCTCCCCTGAATTGTCTGAGTCATCCCCAACCCTCTAATAACTTTACTAATTCTTTTTATCTGTGTTTCCTCTTCAAATATCCTCTCTATTGATTTATCTCCCTACAAACTTGCATTACAAGCTGCAGTTTGTGATTTAATTGATATACCTTTATCTCTACACTACCAATTACATTTTTGCTTCTTCAGCAGTGTGAGCACAAAAGGTGTAGAAAGCAATGATGAGAGTGGGATATTTAATAGAATTGGAAAAAGAGAAGAGGGATAAGGAGGGTTTTATGATTTTTGTGAGCAGTACTTTCACTTGATTGGCTTGAAGTGGGTTCCTGTATTGTTCTGGGGTAATTTATTTGCAGTTTTATACTCTCTGAGTAATTCTCCTGAGTATTCAAGGTCATCCTCCCATTTCTAAGTGTTGTCAAATGGGGAATAGCCTTTTTACCTAATTAGGTATTTCATATTCTGTTTGGGTTCTCTTGTGCTTGATAATCTTCTTGACTTCATATTCCCCAAAACTATCTACAAGGTCTATAGGTGGATCAAAGAAGTTAGGACCATATTGAGAGGTTTCCTTATAAGGAGTAAGAAGTGAGGTGTGAAACCTGTTGTGGATTTTCCAATTGGCTGGTAAGTCAAGATCATAGGTGACTGGGAAGAGTCTTTGATGTATTTGGAAAGGTTCTTTGACTTTTTGGGTATATTTCCATGAAGTGTCTTTGTTGGCAGCAGTGGCTAGGTTTCAATTGTTAAGCCAAACTTTCTGTCCAACTTCAAAACATTCCCAATTTGGGTTATTATAGCATCTAAGCATTACTTGTCTGGCTTTCTCATGAGCTTCTAGGGCAAGCTAGTAGAATTGCTCTAGTTGCTTAAGACATTCATCTACAGTGGGTACTGTGGTTGGTTCTGTGGTAGAATAGGTTCTGGAGTTATAGCTATAGAGCAATTTGAAGGGAGTGTGTTTTTGTCCAGTGTGGCATTGTGAGTTGTGAATAAATTCCACAGTTGGCAACATCTTTTTCTATTTTTGGAGGTCTCTATTGCAGTAGATGGTGAGGTATATTTGGATTTCCTGGTTGAAGCATTCAGTGATTCTGTCTGTTTGAGGATGAAAGATGGTAGAGAGAGCTTGCTCAATACCAATAGCTTTGGTGAGGCCCTTCATGAAGTGGGATGAAAAATGGGGGTTGTGATTGCTGATGATCTTTTCAGAAATTTCATAGTGTGAAAATACTCTTTCATTGAGTAAATCTGCAATTTTCTTGGAGTTGGCCATTTTAGATGTTGGTATAAGTACTATCCCTTTTGTAAGACCATGGTCTTTTTTTATTTATTTATTTATTTATAAATTTGTATAGCAGTGTGCAATAGCAGTCCACTCCCAGATTATAGATGCCCAGGGACTATGATAAATACATGACACAAAATGAGGCTACATAAACCAGACTATAGCTAGACCAGAAAATATCTATCTTAAATCACTAACAGTTTCCCCACTCTCTAGCTACTGGCTGAACGATGAGTACTTAACCTCACAAACATGATCAGGAGGCGCTCAGCAAGTGTGCTGATGCCAGAAAGCTGCTCTATTCTAATGCTTGTTCTCCTGCCTCTTAGAAATTGCACCTGATGCAGCTATCTGCCCCTGTCAGTCCTGACTAGCTCTTTAAGCCAACCAGTCCCAGTTGAAATGATGCTGCCAGTATGGGCACTTTTGGTCACTCACACTGTAATCCCCACCACAGTTCACACAGTGAGCAGTGTGAGGGCATGGGGCTCCCTCCATAGTTGCCAGTATAGAGGGATTAGCCATGGGATTGCTATGACAACAACCAGCAAGAAGATGATGATTGGCCTCAGAGTGGGGCCTAGAGCATTGTAGACAATGAGGAGCCTGTGACCAGTAGGAATGAGTGGAGTGACCCCAGCACTAGCAATGCTAACACACAGAGACACTGGCATATGACTGGGCCACCCACATGGGGTAAGAGGCTGGACTGAACTGGAAGAATGAATTGATCAGGCACTTAGCAAAAGCACCTGACTGTGAGTCAATGATGTCAAACTAGACCATGACTGAGTCTGAACATGCAGAGTTGTACATCACCTGAGGGGCATTGGTGAGAACAAAGAAGGGGGCCATGTGCAATTTGGCCATGATGCTCTTAACATAGTCCAAGTTGACAGGATCTATAGTACCTAGTCAGAAATAAAGAACATCAACAATCTTAAGATAAGACTGCGACAAGGGGAGGGAGGCCTGAACCTGATGGCCCAGGTGCTTGTGTATGGCAGAAGCAACCAGCTGAATCTCCTCAGCAGTCACAATATGGGAAGTAAGAAGAGAAATCCCCCTATAAGCTGAGATGTAAGAGTTGACCTGAAGATCAACCTTAGAAAGAGAACAGTTAGCAATGCCAACTAAGAAAGGAAAAGCTGAGGCAGAAACCACTGCTTCAGACTTGACAAGAATTTGTCACCAGGAGGGCCCAGCAATAGTTGACTTAACCTTCCTACAAGAGGGAAGGGGAGGAATGGAGGCCTGATGCATCACAATGATGCAATCAGATGGTAAATTAGGAACAGTCTTGGCCAAGTTGACCAGGGCAGTAATGTTGTGAACTGTGTTGGCATATGACCTTTTAGGGGGGGCAGGAGCCAAAGAGGAGACAGGACACCTTGGAGACTGAGGTGGCCAAGGGGGAGCTTGAGGGCAGAGGGCTACAGGATGAGCAGTGGCCTCTGAAGGAGGCACACACATGGAAGGAGGGAGAGGAGACATTGGATTAGCTGACTTAGCTGACCCACAGGTCTAGGGGCCTGGAGGTGGCTAGGGGACAAGTAAGGCAACCAATCTCATCAAATAAGAAGAGGAGCCCAAGAAAGCAGTCCTAGATGGGAAAGGCAGCTTATGCTATCCCTTAGTAATAAAGCTCTTCACCAATGTTCCAAGCTTGTAACCAATTCAAGCCTTGTCATCTGGAACAGCCTAGGGTTTATCACCCCAAGAGCTAAGCATGGCAGCGATATTGCCAAGAGCTCTCAGCAAATTGCAGGAGTTGTCAGTAGAAGGGATGTCCTTGCCTGGGGGAATGGTGCCAGGATGAGACATTGGACAAGGAGCAGGGGTGGGAGTAAAGACCAGCCCTGGCTCTGTGCCAGTGGGAACATGATATGAGGCAGGGGTAAGAGTACCCTCCAGGGTGTGAATAGGAGCACGAGGGGCAACTCTCAGTGCATGAGAAGTAAGGCCTGCCTGAGAGGCATTTCTGTGAGCACATTGACTGGGACAGGGTCTAGTAGGCATAGAGAACTTGGGCTCTGAAGGAGTAGGCATAGAGGGTGAGGACATGCGAGTGTCACCCACACTGGTGTAGAGATCTCTTCATTAAAACCAATGTCTCTAGCTCAAGAGAGACATGAAGGGCCAGCCTGACTGCTACTGGGATCGTCAGACATAGCATACAAAAATATATTTCAAAATTTGAATAAACTGATAATGATGGTATATGGGAAAGAAGGGCCTGTGTAAGACCATGGTCTATCACAGACAATATACTGTTGCAGCCATCAACAGGGGGTAGGTTAGTGATAAGGTCCATGAAAATTTGGGAGAATAAAGCAGAAGAGTGAGGGGATGTGATAGGCATAGGGGGTGGTCTGGTAGGGTGACAGTTTATCTTGCATTATTGGTATTTACCACATCTATTGACATATATAGTTAACAACAAAGGATTTCATTTTGGGCCAATAGACAAATAATTAGAGTTTTTGAAGAGTTTTAGCTATTCCTGGATATCTAGCAGTAGGGATATCATGGCAGCATTATATAAGTTGGTATTTAATGATAAGGTTGTTAGGAATAGATAATTTGCTGTTTACACACAGTAACTCTTTGAAGTCTGGGGATTTTTAAATGAGGGTAGTGGTGGCATCGTCAATGATGTTTAATTTTCTTTTGCCAAAGAATTTGTTGGGGAGTGCAATGACATTATAGTTATCTTTATCTATCAGTTCATGGTCAGGGCAACAAGATAAAGCATCAGCAGGTCTATTCTTTTATCTAGCAATATGTTTAATTTCAATCCTTCTTTTCCATACACCACCACTATCTTTGGATTGTGATCATGTTCTAGCTACTTGTTATGACAGATAATGCTCATTTTATATGCAACTTGGCTAATTGTCCTTTGGATGAAGATGTCCAGGAGTCAGAGGCTGAGATGTTGAGCCCAACACCTTCCCAAGGAGGTGACACCAAAATAGTAGGCCTCTCTTCTCCTTGTGCTTTAGTTCTCTCTGCTAAGCCTCTCAAACTCATCATACCTGTCTCTTGCAAGGGTAAAGGCAAGAAAAAATACAGCTCCACTACTGCTGAGCTCTTCTCCCTTCAGCCCCACCTGATGCCATCTGTGTCACACCCAACTACTCCTACTCCTCCCACTATTAGCCTTTCTCCTGAGGTGAGTGTCTTTGCCCCTCACTCTACTTCTCTTCTCCTAAGCCACATTCCTTATCTTGATTGGGACTCTCCTTCTCCCCACCCCTCTGCTGATTTAGTAGAGAGTGTGTCTCATCTCAACAATTTGCTCATAGCCTTGGTCTAACAAGTGTGATCATATGTATTTCACACATGTCCTGTCAGTGATGGTGGGGTATATATTTGCCTCTCAGTGGCATACTCTGCTATTTGATGACTCTTCTAACATGCCTACCTTGGCTTCAGCCTTACATGATATACTACCTCTGTTATGATCGACAGTACCTCATTTTCTTATTTAAATAGTGACATCAGTCTTGATCTGGACACATCTATTTTCCCTTCTAATAAATTTATATACTGGTGCACGATAGCAGTCCAGTTGTAATGACTACAATAGTACACTACAATTAACCTATGATGAACCAAAGTCCCCCACAGCTTAGCTGAATATGGCAGCCTACACCCCAGATGCGCCCTTCCTACACCCCAAGGTGGATAAAGAGCAGGTAATGTCCATCGCCCTTGTCTCCACTACATGCAGGAGATGAGTGCTAAGGAGCAACTAGCACAGCCCCCATCAGCCACCAATGCCAGACCCCCAAGAACCCAAATGGGCCCCTGAGAAACCCAGCGACTGCCAAAGAGTGGCTGCACCGTTCTTATTCTCCAGGGAGGTGCGCAAAAGAGAATGCCCTAGGGTTCTCTTTGCAAAACTCAAGCAGCTCCTCCCAAAGTTTTGGGAAGTGCTGAGGAAGGCCAAAGTCAGTGCACTTGGTCAATATGTGCTCACGAGTCTGTAAACCAACAGACTCACAAGGGCAAGAATGATCATCAGAGAGCTTAAACCGATGTCTAAACTCTCTGATAGGTGCATGCTTCAAAACTGCCCAGCACACCCATGCACAGGTAGGCAAATCATGCAAATGTTTAAGCCACGTACCTCCAGAGAGGTACGTAGGCATCAAGTGCTTGCCCCTCGCATCAGTGAGGTGCAAAAAATCTCTCCCAGAGGAGCTCGACATCATGAACTGTCTAGTCCACTTGTCACGACAGGCCTGAGCCTTGGCTGTACAAATATAATTAAGGGTCATGAAGGGCGAAGCCCCCACAGGCACCTTGAAAGTCGGGTCCATTGCAAAGCAATGGACTGCATGATGTAATGGCCACTCCAGAGAAGAGCGAATCTGTACAAATGCAAAAGTGCACAAAGGGTCCTCCCCCAGCCACTTCTGCAGACAACGACAGACAAGCAATGCCTGAGCCTGCCTGCTGCCAACTGACGGGTCCACCGCCTACCTAGCCAAAGCAGGGTGGTCAGTGAACAGGACAACATGACAGGTGCCCCTCTGCATGCACGCAGCAGAGACACCCATCTGAATGGCATGAAGCTCCACATCAGGAGCAGTCACTCTGCCAGCAGCCTGGCGGGATTGCCAAACTGGCACCCCACCTGCCCAAACCCAAGCAGCGGAAACTGCCTGGAATGCCTTGTCACGGCCCACCGATGCATCAGTGGCCACCACAACACAGTCATCGAGCACAATAGCCTTCTCAAGCTCTGCATTCAGAATATGCTGGACGTTGATGTCCTCCTCCTTAGAGTTGAACTCAACTATCTGTATATGATCTCCAAAGAGATCCATGAGATGCCTACCTGGGCGAGCCTCTGAGGCACATCAGTCTTGATCTGGACACATCTATTTTCCCTTCTAATGACTTTAT
>KQ963478.1:13289-24954 GCA_001563735.1 Leucoagaricus sp. SymC.cos | reverse complement strand
CTTTGTCTCCACTTTCCTAATTGTATGTGCATGTCATCTAATTTACTGATTAATGGCTCAAGTATAATAGGGTACGACAACTTGCTGTATTTACCGTGCATTAATTATTACATTCTCCACCTAAACCCTTGCTTAAGTCTGACTAGTTTTCCTGTTACATGGCCAAAATACATGCCAGGATTAAAGATACAATATATTTCTTGTCTGCATGCCCCTCGACACTTTACAATTATCATAAAGTTGGCAGATTGGCTGGAATACTATGCTGGCATTCTCGAACTCAATGTCTGGACATCCTCAGAGGTTCTAGGGGTGACCCAACAGCAAGACGAGACCTAGTCTGTATAAGTTCAAAAAGAAAATGGAGATATCAGGATGTTTCATGTTAATCATTTCAGTAGGCATTTCCATTTATATGTAATGTTCATCCTGTGTGTATACTAAATACATGCTTTAGTGATTGTGACTGGACAAGGGGACTCACTACCACAAATGCCCAGTATCCTGAACATGGTGCTCTTTTTATTCAACTATTTTTGTGGACCCACTCTCATGCTTTGCATTTCCTTTAGGGTACATTCCGGGGCGAAATTCGATGTACAAGCAAGCCGCCTCTTTCAAAGGAAAAAAAGTAGTTGTTATTGGTTCAGGGAACTCAGATATATGTTTCTAATTTTCTCACTTTTCTTGAGATTTACATCTGTGTTGCTGACAGGTCATGATATTTTGGCTGATTTGGCGAGAGCTAACATAGGTAAGAAATGTCCTTGGGATTATACCATAATCTTTTCAGTCTTTTACATTGTTGAATGCCTGAAAGACGTTATAATATACCAATGCTCGCTGACATTGGTCATGAACCTCGACAAAGCCTGGAAATTTCTAGGGGGTTGTGGGTAGTCTCCGACCTGCTAATTATAAATCACCCCTCACTTCACCAAAACCTATCCCAGCTTTATATAGTGAAGGATCCCTGCTCAATAGTATTGCTGATTGGCTTCAGCATTCTATGCCCCATCTGTTATTGGAAGGAGAGATGTCCCAACATGGAACGAAGGTGATATTAAATGATCAAAAGTCAGATCTTCATTCATCGGATGCCATGTTATTGATTCCTACAGTTATTTTGCAGGGATTTGCAAGATGGACTCAAAAACGCCAGATTCAAGCTAAATGCTGGAATTCTGGACATGGGAATCTTACTGAATCTGAAGCAAAAAGGGGGTGGACATTACTTCGGTACATCCCACATTGATCATAGATTCAGAACATAACTTAGAAATATTAAACTGTACTGATGTCAATAGACATCGGGGCTACACAGATGATAATAGATGGGCTTATAAAACTGAAAAACAACAGCCCAATTCTCGAATTTGATAAATCAGGATTGAAGTTTGTAAATGGAAGTTGTCTGGATGCAGATGCAGTTATTTGTGCAACTGGGTATGTTATACTCCACTTCCTTTCTTTTGTTCTGTTTCTCTTTCAGAAGAAATTTTATTTTCTAATACTGGTCATTTTCCAAATGCATGAGTAGATGTGGTGATATGCATGGGTTTATTCAAA
The DNA here is from genome assembly GCA_001563735.1 of Leucoagaricus sp. SymC.cos. Classification (NCBI taxonomy): domain Eukaryota; kingdom Fungi; phylum Basidiomycota; class Agaricomycetes; order Agaricales; family Agaricaceae; genus Leucoagaricus; species Leucoagaricus sp. SymC.cos. The sequence continues at coordinate 23,385 of KQ963478.1, read as the reverse complement.
AATTATGTGGAGATGTTGTTGCAGACAAGTATCCCCCGCTCATCAGAGTTGACGAGGAGGGGGAGATGACCTGGTTCAGACCATTGCCGAGAAAGGGATTGTGGTATATGCATGGTCAGTAGATAGTTGTCCAGTTTTTCCCAACTTGTCTGACCAACAAATTGGATTTATAGGAAGTCTTTCCTTGACACAATTTTACTTGAAACATGTTGCTATGTGTAAGTGTCTGGTTGGTTACTTACCCACTCTTTTGCTGAGCTTGGTGTTGATCACGCTGATAGATATCAAGGCTATGGAGCAGAATCTGATTACTTCTCGCTACGCATCTGAGTTGGGCCCAAATTGTATAAGACTGTGATGAAGTCCTTATTTCATTCATGAATGTTGCACATGGAATCATACTAAATGGCATGATGGGTATAATATAAGTACATTTGATGAGTAGAGATACATTGAGGCATGGCTCGCATCTTGTCAAACCTGTATGAAGGAGATATTGATAAAAGGTTGCGACATCCTCCCAGTAAGCTTACCATATGGTAACTCGGGTGTCAGGTCAGATACGCATTGAGATGTGCAGCTATAACACACCTTCTATGCTGAGCTATTCAAACACAATTCTACCCATCTCTACACATATTCTATATCTGGTGAACAGACTTATACACGGGCATACAGGCTTATTTCCAGGTGCAGAGACATCATACATAATTGCACAGACGTCAGTAGTGCACAGACTGGTTTGCACAGACCTCGAATCCTGAAGTATGGACAGAAGTTGGCCCAAAGCAAAAATCTAGGTGAGCTTGAATTACAAGTTGGGAGGAAGTTCGCTTTCACACACATGGGCCTCATTGATTCCTTGTGGCTGGCCTTTTCAGAGAACAAGATACTCGACAAGCAAGGGTTTGAGAAATTAAGGCTCAGGGTTGAGAGTGAGGTCAAAGACAAGTCGCTTCAGTCACAAAAACGTTTTGTTTATATATGGGCTAGGAAGGGGGTTGAGGTATGATTGATCTAGTGACGGGGATCCAGTCATCGCCCATAATAGCCATTTCATCTAACAACTTTCTATTACTTCCTAAAGTACGTGTCATGCCAACTACAGCTTAAATGAGCTAACAAGGGAAGGACTTTTGACAACGTGGAATATATGCCATCCTTCATCTAGATTTAATTGAGAATCAATCAATTAACCAATGAATATTGCAAGAGCAGTCCACATGGTGATCAAAATACATTACTCAAGAAGGCAGACCAGTGTGGTGTTTGGAAGGGATTGGGAATCAGAAAGAGAACTGGAAAGGGAGACCACACCCATGAGATCGTAATCCGTTCTTAGGTTGTCTCCGTCTCAAAGCTCCCAATGGCACCAAAGAGCTCTTGTGTCAATTCAGCATTTTGATCCAGTGAACTTGAAGATGTGGGTGAACGGTATGACTATCTGTTATCTTTGGAGTCAAGAACATCCATGCCAACCATCTGATCTATACTACTCCCAAAGGTTCAATCACTTGCTCCCAGGTGCAACTGACACAGTGAGTTTGCCCTGTAGCCAAGAAATGATGTCAAATGGAGGGGGAAAACCTGGAGAAAGTGGGTCAGAACCTCAGGTGAGCTGGTCCACTATTGCTACATATGTGCTGTATCCCGTTGAGTTGCCAAGGACTCAGAGCTCAGATCTGAAAGGCATGGGGGCTTGAAACTGCTGTGGATATGGGTGGGATCGTTATACTCAGAAAGCATTGCCGTTGATGACATCTCCGAGGACCATGAATTTCATGTACAAATGAAAAGCATGGAATGCATGTATTCGTTAGCTGAAAAAAATTGTGGGATTGATGACATATTTGTAATTAAACCTTAAAAAAGAAATCTCTGAGGTATCACTTGGCACATCCACCAGGGGACCCTTATAAGTAACAGAACCCTTGACAATGAAGGTTGAAGATCAGCATAGTTCCACAGCCTTCGATATCGGGAAACTAAGAGGATGAATCAAAACTGAGATTCAAGTAGCTACATATTCAAGCACGCTTGTCTTCCCAAGGTCACACACCTTTTCCAGCTTGAGCTTGGCTTTGAGGCTAAAGGTTTTTTTCAGAAATACATGAAACTTCCTGGTATTAATCTTACCAAAGAGAGTTGGTCTCTTCAATCATCCTTTCTCTTGCATTGTAAAGGAGCATCATTGTCAAATCCTGGTTATACAGGCGCACTTGACCTGCACCAAAGTTAGGAAGCAATGGTTCATCTGCCTATGATGCTCATTTAGGTCATATCATCCTCTCAGTTGAGTGGAGGAACACATATGACTTCGTCATCAGCAGACTGGATTGTCTTTCGATATAGAGGTTTCATAACATATTCATCTACCAAAAAAAGAGTGGTTTCACATGTAGTTCGATAAGATTTGGGAAGTCACCCATGAATTAAAACATGGCTGTTTGGAGACATCACATTTCATACATTTTTCAAAATGGTCAATGCCTGGGCATCTGGCCCTAACTCGAGGATGAAACACAAAGCAAATAGGAAATTAAAGGATATCATACAATTGTGAATAATACTCCTTAGCTAAATATCGTCAATAAGCACTTCTGAGCTGAAGGTAGGAAATAATAGTATATACATAGTATATATCACATCCCTGTACCGGAACAGACTCAAAGAAATTTCCAGGAGCAAAATCTACTTGCTGAGCTGTAATAGCCTCCAAATGGTCGTTCATCCAAACCTAGCTCCAGATTATGGTCATTAACTTGGTGTGTAAAAAGGACTATACTTACACTCTTCACAAGAGCAATTGTCTCCGATAGATCATGGAGAATCACATCTATATTTGGGAAAGACTCAAGGACATTCCACAAAAATGAGCCAATGCCAGATCCAACATTGCAAACTGTTTTATAATTCTTCCAGAGGTAAACTGAAATGAATAAGTGGGGGAGTTTTCATAGACTGAAGAGTACATGCCATAAATTATTGACAGCAATCCCAACACTGTGCCCATAGCCACCATCGCCTTCCCTATAATCTACAGAATCATTATTGGACAATCTAGGGGAATGTCAAGTGCATGTACATGTCTTTTGTCTGGCTAGAAAATAGTCAGCCCATGTTTGCAATTAAATTAGTCATATGTTATGTCTGATTTCAGGATATCATAAACAGTGCCTTTAAGACCTCTGTCCTTCACAGCAAACATATAGGCTGACATCTGCAGGTCTTTGGACATGGCAAACTCAGGGTCGTTGAGGGTGTGCTGAAGATTCAGGGCTGCAAGTGGGGGGTCTTTAGTTAGTAAGTCAATCCAACTGGACACATAATGGGTTGAGACGAGCTATATGGACAACCGATTATTAACAAAGACATTCTGATTGACTGCAAAGTGTTTAACCTGCCATTATCCAAGAAATAATATAAGAGATGCTTGCCTTCCCGAAAACAATGTCGTGTGGCAAGCAACTGCAAAATGGAAGTGACTTTACTTTCCTCTACCTGTATCATTCAAGATATTTCACTGGTATGAAGGCCACTTGGGTTGGAGACAAGTGTGTCTGCAATGCCTGCCTTTGCGGTGACTCTTAGAGCAGCCCAGTATGCATCTTGGGCCCTCTGAAAAAGGATAAGCTTGTATTTTTCAGTGATAGTAACAATCTTACATTTGTCAGCATATACAAAGGTGAGGCCAGTGTGGTGCAGAGTTGATCACATGCCCCTTCCAAATTGCAGATAATCTTTTTCAATTGCACAGTTTCAGCATCGATGCGATGATCGAGTGGGTGTTCAGTGAGTGAATCAAGAGAGGGTAGTTCCACCCCATGGTTTTCATATTCATTGAGAGCTTTGTGAGCAGCATCGCTAATGAGGGCAATGAGGAGATTGACCTGCTGCCTTGTGTTCATACTGAAAATGGCTGGCAAAATAATTTGTTCTGAGGAGTGAGTCTCGTTAAGTATCTTGATACAAATTTGGCTGTGTCTGTTTTAATCTCTATGAAATTGGCAGAGAATTCCTTCTGGCTTTGTCCCTATTGCTGTGCAAAAGAGTCAGTGTCTGAACCAAGTGAGAAGCCAAGAAGCCAAAACCACATACTACACAAGGCACGAACAGCTTCTGTTCCTGCCCAATGGAATATCGGCCAAAAGGGAGGCTCAGGGAAATTGGGCGCTGACCCTGTTACAGGCTAGGATAAAACTGGGGGGATTTCAGTGGAACCCCTGAGTCAAATCAGGCTTGTGGGGAGCCAAAACCTTGGTAGATGCCCTAGAATAAAGCTGGTGAGGTCGGGGGAGCCCTGATCCTTGATTAGGATAAGACTCCTGGTTTCAGGGTGGCCAACCTTTGGCCCCCTTCATTTCCAGCAACCCCCTGCTGCTCTTCCTATCAAGTTATCTAAATCAAGTCCTGTAATACTCAGACACCTAATGCTGTTAAGCACTCACACATGGAACCAGTGCTAGAATAAAACAGGGCCAAAATTTGCTCGAAAATGTTAGGATAAAACAGGTCAAATCCCAATCAAGCATCTGTAGGTATTTTCTGGGGTCCTCCAAAAGGTTGGAGCTAACCATTGCTTCCTGCAATCATTATAACTAATTTTGACCAGTAGTTCACAGGCTGACTTTTTGGAAATTGGGGCTATTTGTGGCAGAATGGAACAGTTTCATTGAAGAACCCACTGCCAACCCTGTGGCTGAAAGCTGTGTCCAACCAGATTCCAGACTGGCTCAACCAGTCAAAAGGCTTCATCCCATAACTCATTCCGACCTCAGGCTCAGCTCATGAACTCAACCCACTCATTGCAGGGAAGATAGGCAATTAATGCTGGTTTTATCAAATAGCACAACATCAGCAAGATGTTAAAGCTGAAAAAAATGCCACTGAACCTCATTAGGCTGAAGAGTTGAACTTGAAGCCTATGTTCCCCGAAGGAGGGCCCACACTTGGGTGACAGTACTTGGAACATATGCTACTGCATCCAAAACCCCATGAATGTGGTTGACAGATGGTTTCTTAACAGTTTTCTTGTACAGTTCTGTGAATTCGGGTAGGAACTATCTGTGCCACTATGATTTGTGGATATTGCTCTAAGCCAGGATAAGGATATACAACTTTTTTTGGAGTTGTTCAAGGTTGGGGCATGCTTTGTGATGCCAGTGTTCCTTATAGAATATTTTCCTGGACCCAGACTGCTATGTCTATATATACCTTATGAATGAATCTGCTTCAACAATTTTGTGAGTTTTGGTATATCTTCAAGTGACCATGCATTTGAAATGTTTTGCCTTGTAGGTGGATCAGAAGTATTAATGTGTTTCTTATCATTGCAGGAGGATTACTGGCAGAAAGGGTATATGACTGCAGAAAATTGTGCACCTTTTTGACTATTGGTCTAACCTCATCTCACCATGAATCTCTGTTCCATTGCTCTCAGTTATACTCTTATGTAGGGGGGATCTCTTCTAATTTCCTTCTCACTTTTCATGCTTTCTTTGATAAAACCAAAGCATTACTACCAAGTTCTCCTTTTGCAGAGGTTTGGTGCTGGCATTGGAACTGGGATGGTCTACATTCCATCAATTGCCATACTCTCTCATTATTTTCAGTAATGTAGAAGCCTTGTTATAACTGCAGTGGCTTCTGGGTCATCTTTTAGTTTGATCGTATATTCTATAATACTCAATAACTTGCTGGAGAAGACTAGGTTTCCAAATGCTAATAAGACAAATGCTGGGCTGGTGTCCAGCTTATTGCTGATATCCTGTCTTCTCATGCATACTAGATTACCCCTGCTATCCACAATCCCTGATTTGAAGCAGTCATTAATCAAGTTCTTGAAAGACAAAGTATATATGTGTTATGCATTTGGGTAAGAAAGTATATGGTAATAATGTCAATATCTATTCATTAAACATTACCAATAGCTTCCTTTTCTTCATTGTTAGTCTTTACTTCCCATTGTTCTACCTGCAGCTCAATGCTATAAAACACAACCTGAGCTCAAATTTTACTTTTTATTCAGTGGGTAGTCATATCTTCTTTAGTAGTAATCCATCCTTATTCATTCTTCAGCTGGTTATATTAAATGGATCTGCCTTCTTCATGTTATGTTTGCTATTGATTAAGTCTTGATCATTGTTGCAAAGAATTGACATAAGCAACAAATACACCAAATAAGTTTATGCTCAAGTTATGTCATATGATCAAATTGCAATATGTCAAATTGAGACCTAGAGGCTGTCTTGGATATAGACCAAAAGATCAAGAGTTTCTCTTTCACAAGTATCTTATGAGATTGTGAAGCAAAGATTCTATATATGATCAGAACCTTGAGAACACCTTAGATTAAGCTGAGTGTAGTTGTCTTAGAGAGGTGTCTTAGATAGGTTCACTCTGTAGCTTAGAGGTAAGAGTTCTATACTTAAGCTGTCCAACTAACCAAGTAGAAACAATAGGGTTTCTCTTAGTTGAGTTGAGCCCTTATATACTACTTCATATTATATATACTTATTTGGTAAATAGCTATCTATAGTAACTAGAGTTAAGGGTTATCTATTTATGTGTCTCCAAAAAGTCTATGGAAGTCTAGGTACTTGTCTTTCTATTGTATTAGAGTTGGGACAGATTGAATTTCATTATATTAGAAGAAGCATAGATTAGCTTCTTTAATTATATGCACAGTCTCAGTGGCACTGAGGGAACTTCTATCAAAAAGTTGGAAAAGTGTCAATCAGGAACCAATAATATTCTGTAGAATGATCAAACATATGTTGAATACATTGTAATAGAAGTTCTTTTATTCTAATAATATATTAGAATGCAAATGAGTGCTGAAATATACCAGTCTGCATTTCAGGTCTCTGTTCCTCATTATTGTCATGTGAAACCTTCCTACATTCTACTTTTATATGAACTACTATTATTGTGTTATAATATGCTACTGATTTTTATCATCATGATATATCTATAGATAATGTATATATATTGTATATGCAATGTATTGGCACTTCAGCTCTCATGTCAAGAGGCTGAAGTGAGTCCCTCCTCTGTCTTTAGTTATCTGTAAACTAACTTTATTGTTCAGTATATATTGTATTATTTCTGCAGGTTATGGGCCCTGTCCCATTGCATTAAATGCTGATACACTGATATATCTGTAAAACTACAATGTCTGCTCTAAACAACATACTACCTACCTCAGTCCCAAAGTTGGATGTGTCTGGAGGAAATTGGGCAATTTTCTTGTTATATTTTCAGATGGTTGTTCAGGAAAAGGGACTGTGGGGCCATTTTGATGATAGTGTTCTGCATCTAAAGTTGATGCTCCCAGAGCCCAAACCTGCTGGATTGTTATCCACTACCACTCCTTCCACCTCTGTTGTCCCTAGCACCAGATCTACAACTATGTCTCTTATTACCCCACCTGCTCCTGTCCCCAATCTCTCTCCTATTTTTACTACTCCTACCCCTACTGTATCTACTAGGCCTACTACTCTAATTGTATTGTCTGCTCCTATCCCAGCCCTTACACCTACCTCCATTCCACCTCCCAGCCTGGTCATCACTAAGGAAATAGTTGATATACTTGTCCAATGTCTTTCTGACTCCACACTGATCACAGTATCTGTACATCAATTAGTCAAGACCATGTAGGAGACAATTGTGGGGGAATTCACTTACAAGAGTACTTTTACTCAAGTGCATCTTTGTTGGGAGTTTATGTCTATGTGATGCCTTGATAAAGGCAATGTTCAGCTATTCCTAAATGAGCTGATATGGTACTACAAATGGTGAATGAATCTTTACCTTTCATGAACTTCTACTGCTGGGAAATTATAGGAATGACTGGAGAAGACAGCAATATCATTCCTGATCCTCCTCTCCTCCCAGAACAACTAGCAGAGAAATCCATCATTGATCCTATACTCCATGATGCCTACAACAACCCTCCTTATCAATAATATATCCTTAATGGAGAGGTTTTATTCATGCTCAAGAATTGTAGTCCTGACATCATCGCTAATGGATAGAAGCTAATAGACAATGATGAAGAAGGAATCCTCTGGTGACATCCTTTCTTGGATCATCATTCTGATACACTAATGTGCATCATCATAACAGGGATCACACAAGGAACATATCAACAAGACAAGATGACTCCTAATATCCAAATAGCTCTTGACACACTCAACAGCTATTCATTGCCTCCTCCCCCTCCTCTATCTCCTATGTTATCCTATTATGACAATGCTCCCAACTTGCCTCCCTGTCCTATTCCACTGCTGCTTCCTCTAGCTGAGAAAACCATGGATTATATTACAAATATGAGCAAATCAGCTTGTAACCTCTCATGTAGCTGAAGTGTCTTACCAAGAACTAAAGCTACTGACTACTCTCAATCAAAGTATATGCAATCCCCTAAACACTATTAAGGAACTATGACTATGCATTTCTATTCTTACTCTTATGTATTCCATTCTATGATCCTGATGATCAACTTCTTAATTCCTGAGCCAACATCAGTGAATGTATTATTAGTAGTACTTTGACTCTATTGGTTTCCTTACTTCTTCTTATCAGAACCCTGATAGACATTCCTAACTTCTTAAATGCCTATTTTGTGAATGTATTATTAGATATTTCAATATTTGTTCCTTCTCTCTTTCTTACCCTTTATTCCTTGACCTCCAAATGATATGACTGAACCACCTCTGGTAGATAGGATTATGCCCCACCTCACCTTAGCCTCATGTATGAGGAACTTTACTATATTATGTTCTATAGCTTAAATGAGTAGAAAGAAAAATCTGTATAGATCTAGATAGAATGTATATATAGCAAAGAGGTGTCCCATAGAAGCCTTAGCTTCCATCCTCTTTGATTACTCATCTGTATAACTCCTAAGAAGTCTTATCTTAGCAAGAAGTCTTACACACTCTTCTCTGATTGACATACTGTATACGTTGACCCCTGTATTGTGGAACTACATCAAGACATCTCATGATATAACTCTATTGGATAGAGTTATCTTCTATATGAGTATTAATCCTATTCTTGCCTCATATCCCATAGTAGACAATACTTGAGTCACACTGGAGAATTGATTTGAACTGGATGAGTATCTAGGTCAGATCTGGTCATTTGATCTAGCAAGAGAAGATGAAGAGCATGGAAGACTTCACCTCTGTCCCTTCAGGATAGGACTTGTGCAGTCAGCTTCTCTTTGACATCTAGTAAGTCACGGTCATGACAGAAAACTACTGATGTTTTAGAGATAGGTGCTCATTGCCCTATGGGAGTAAGGTCCTGCCAATAAGCACTCATAACATGAGCTCCAATCTTGTTAAGCTAAATTAGCTGTCATGGGGGTAATAGTCAATGACAATGATTACAGGAGTGCTATGATACAATCTCTACCTTGCTGGTTGTCTACCTACACCTCAAATCAACTCTCAGCTGCTATGCTCCATCCATCTCTTCAACACACTATTGAGTCTGACATACTGCTGATTTTAATTAGTGACAAGTGGGATTGGACATGCCCTGACCAATCTAGGGCCAATGCTAAGCCTGAAGCTGATGATGCATTGATGCTACAGGGTGGTAATAGTGCTAAGCTAAAATAGAAAGAAAAAGGGAAGAAAAAAGGACTCTGCTGGAATTGTGGTGGTGACCACTAGAAGAGGGAGTATATTCTTCCACCTAGGAAGGAGAAGAAAGAGGGGGAGAAGAGCAGGATCATACCTAAGCTAGGCCCAAGTGCAAATATGATAATCAATGATGATGATTGTGATTGTTCCTTCATAGTGGAGGAGCTTTCTGATGATGACTTAAGTTGGTCTGAATTCAAGCATAAAGGGGAATCTATGAGAGAGTTAGAGGACTGGTCTAATGGAGAATTCTTGGAGGTCACCAATGAGGTCTTGAACATCAATATCAAACTGATTTCTTCAATGCAAATTGAAATTTTCAATTCTGGAGCAACTACCCACATCACTCTATTGTGATCACTTCTCTAATTTTGAATCCATCTCTTCTCAACCTCTTCATGCTGCAAACAAACAAGCATTCAGTGCTGTTGGAAAGGGCA
>KQ963477.1:33798-55138 GCA_001563735.1 Leucoagaricus sp. SymC.cos | reverse complement strand
AAAGTCCTGATTTAAGAGAAATGGTGATTTTCTTAATGATCTGGTCTTATGAACGCTTCGATTCACCTTATGTGTTTGGGAATTCTAGCATCGGAGGTTCAAAATCATCATTTTCTTCCGAACAAAAGAGCGCTGGATTATACGGCCTGCAGAAGGTGAGTGGCTGGCGTTTGAGGCGACCGACATTGTTTCTCTAACGTTCTTTTCTACAAAGTTATCCTTGGTGGTTGGAATGTTTTATGGGCGTCTTTAAATTCCTTAATCGTTCTATGACGCTAATAATCGTTATCCCACCTCTCATCGCATAATTCGATCTTCTCCGGCACGAGGCAGGACCCTGTTTCCCACTGGAATTTAGGTGGCTTCCATTGCGGAACGATCACGCCATAACAGACCCGAGATCACGTCCTACCCCGAATACTCTAATTCAAAGTCCGACACCTTCTTTTGGTAGTAATTGTTTGATTGTTTACTCGACTCTCATTGGTCCCTCAACTTAGACTGTAGACTCTACAGAAACGACTGGATGCGAGTCTAATGCCAATCACCCGGACATGGATCAACAAATGCAAGAAACCTTCTTTCGGCCCTGCTGCGAAGTTACGTTAGGCATGGGATTCCAGATTCCATCAAAGATAGAATACGGCAATCACCTGGTCATATGGCCTCTCCCTGCGTGGAGATTGTCATGAGCAAGTTTACCTCCAGACTCGATTCACTCGCGACGTCGAACGACCCCCTCCCCTCTCCTTACCCGCACATTTCCGGTCCCCGACTACGCCATCATGACCTCTCAAGGCGATCAAAACAATCCGCTTACTTCGGAACACGAGAGGCGCCTTCGCGTCATGGCTCTAAACGAAATGGCTGTCGGCTTCGCTAAAGGGCCGATTGAATACCTTTGGAGATTTTACATGGCACTTTTTAGTATCAGACCCAAAGGTCGCATCAACTATTACTACGTCGAATCCCTGATGGTGTTCAAAGAGCCTGGGTTACGATTGTCGCTATTTCACGAATATATTATTGCCAAAATTCGGTCGATCGAACCCCAAGATAAGAAGGTGTTTTACCTTCTGCTAGAGCGTACGGCCGGGCAGTTGAATAGGCAGAGGAAGAGGGAAGAACACATTCCGGAGCAGATGGAAGAGATGGTGGCAGAAATTGATAAGATGATAGACGACGAGGAGGCGAAGGATGAAGAAACTTTATCCCATGCACCGGACCGTCAGATGGAGGATACGATGTTTAATCCCAGGCGAGGATGGAGCCGCACGAGTACATCGAACATCCGGAGTCGAAATACGGATGAAAATCTGTACGATCGGCCTGGTATATTCACTGCCGCTGCCAATCTCGCCAGCACTTCTTCTGAGTCAAGCTCGGGCAATTTCCTCTTAGCTGAGGATTGGTTCGAGATTCTCGACCGCCCTCAGAGAGCCCCGGATGATGTTCTCATTGCAGAGATTGTCTTTCGTCCACCACCCGAGAGACTTGCAGGTGAGAACCCGGAGAGGCCAGATGCTTCGACGTCTGTTCTCAGTAATACCGCTCCTGGTACTAGCGTTATAAACCAGTCTATAGTCGACTTTCACCTTTCCTCGCGACCACCGAATTCGTCACCGGTCTCACTTGCCACTCCCAAAGCATTCTCTCGGTCCACCACATCCTTTGAAAGCAGTCGTAAACCATCACCTGCTCAAAGGCCAAATCCAGGAAGGCGACATCTTCATCCTGTCTCCCCGAGCCTTGACGCCTCGTCAAGGTTCTCTCGAAGCGTCCCAGCTGACATACACAAAGCAACTGGTCTTCGCAAAACGCAGACCTCTTCCCCCCTTTCTATCAGCAGCCTTCCTCCCCGACCTCGGCCTCCACGCCGTTCCAGCTCCCTTGATGACACGTCTGCAACTCAACAAGCTCCCGTCAAACAAGCTTCTAGTATACACACATCCCCCCATAAACACCTATCAACGTATAAACAGTCATCCCCTAATACGCCGCGGCATTTCCTCGACGTCCCTCCCTTGAAGGAAACTTCAAATTTACACCATCTTGGATCCGCAAATTCTAGCGAGTCCTTCCTACCTGTGTTGTCGTCGCCTGTCCCTCCAGCACGATCCCTGGCTAGTCCAGATGATGAAGACACGCTATCCTCGCTTCATCTCCCATCTCCCGTGTCGGACATCAATGTCGAGGGACCTGATGCCGATGCGGATCCATTAGAGGATTTGTCAGACGGGCAAGGGAGATCTTTTGTGGATGAGGATGTGGAGGAAGAAGAGGATGCAGAGGAAGACGAAGTCGAGGAGTTGGATGAGCCCGAGGTTGTGATAGATGGAGAGGGGGTTGATTTGGACCCGGTTGATAAAATTGATGTTGGTGAGGAAATCGAGCCCGAATTGAACGTTCAGGATGAAATCGTAACCGAGCCGAGGGAAAACAATGTTAGTCTCGATGACTGTTCGCTGGTCTCGGAGGCTTTGGGTGTGCAGGCCCATGACGAAAACGACCCACCGCATCCTTCTTACGACAATTCCAGGCTCGACCGAGTCACTACGAACACGTCTGGGACCTCTGGTACTGGAACCGCCCGCTCGCACTACACATTTACAGAATCGCTTCGAAACGCACTCAGGCCAGGACGTCAAGATTCACTAGATCTCCACTACAACTCGTTGGGAGCTCCTGAGGGACGGAAGTACATCTACCTTTACGAACTCGTGTCACTTGCAGATCGTCTACATAAAGCCAAGTCGCTCTATCGGATCTTTACTAGGAACTGTTACTGGTTTGTTGGGATGATATTCCATGTTTTACGGACGTTTACCAAAGTGCCGGAAGCCTTCTTGGTTGATGTGGAGGGGAAGAGGATTTCTTTGGGCCCTTCTGATGATCTCCATCGATGGATGAATGCTGGACATATGGGAACGTTTTTAAACTGGATCACAGTGGTAAAGGCGCCTAGGATTTTTACGATTCAAGCGGTTATAAGAAAGTGGCATGGGGCTTCTGCCAAGTTTCGCCATTCGGCACGTCACCATCACTCTTCCAACTGTATTACTATCAACACTGATGTTTGTCTTTTAAGGTTGCGGTGCTTCATCACGAGAACAGATCGAAAGTAGAAGTCTTCATTGCGCAGCTTGTTGAGGATAATGAGAAGAAAGAAGCAGCCAACAGGAAACAACGAATGGAGCTCGAAGAGAAACAGCGACAACTCGATTTGGAAAACGAAAGAAGGGCCCAAGAACTGGTTGGGAAGGTTGAGGAGGAGGAAGAGAAGGAGAGGCAGATACGTGAGGCAGCAGAGAAGATCGTCGAGGAGGAGAGGAAGAGATATGAGGAAGAGATGCGGCGGCGAGAGGAAGAAGAGAGGCGACGGAATGAGGAGGAGAGGAAGAGATACGAGGAAGAGATTCGACAGGAAGAGAGGCGACGAAATGAGGAGGAGAGGAAGAGATACGAGGAAGAGAGGCGACGGCGAGAGGAAGAAGAGAGGCGACGGAATGAGGAGGAGAGGAAGAGATACGAGGAAGAGATTCGACAGGAAGAGAGGCGAAGGAATGAGGAGGAGAGGAAGAGATACGAGGAAGAGATGCGACGGCGTGGGGAAGAGGACAGGAAGAGATACGAGGAAGAGATACGACGGCGAGAGGAAGAGGAGAGGCGACGGTATGAGGAAGAGAGGCGGCGGAATGAGGAGGAAAGGAAGATATATGAGGAAGAGATGCGAAGACATGAGGAAGAGAGGCGACGACGTGAGGAAGAGGAGAGGAAGCGTTATGAGGAAGAGAGGCGAAAAAATGAGGAAGAGATACAAAGGCGAGTGGAAGAGGAAATTCAGAGACGGCTCAAAGAGCATAGACGGGCGAAAACGGCACCTAGTAAACCACGGCCACCAGGCTATCGCTCAAGCTCATCAGAAAAGAATCAAGATTCTGATAATTCCGGGCTCAAATGACGGACGAACGCCAGGTAGTCGACTAGGGCTGTCCTTGACTACATCTAGGCGTGCGAGCTTTCTCTTATGTCCAAGCATCTCTACAAACATACCATCTGTTCAAAACATCGCTATTTTACAATGATTATTCCCGCATTGTACTACATCCTCACAATCAACTTAGTTACCATACGGAATACTTTCCGAACCGCATTGATATCGGTTTGAGCGAAGGGGTCTGAAGAGAGGATAACTCCCTTAAGACGAAAATCGAGCGAGCGTGATTAAATCCAACAACCGCTGGGCTTTGTAGCCGACGAGGACGATATGGGGAATCAAAACAAACCAGAAGAAGCACGAGACGACGAGGTTTGAGAAGGAGGTGCCCAGTAGAAGAGAAAATAGTCGAAAATCAGAATAAAATCTTAGAGGTTTCGGATGATGTTTAGATGATAGAAGAGGACGTATAATTCACTGAGTAACCAATACACAATGTACACGACTTATACACTAATTGAAAACACAAATTTTGAGCAAAATCTTCGAAGAAAATAATAAGAGATGAAAGAAATGGGAAGAAAAGCTAGACTAAAACGAGCATAAGAATGTAGAATTTTCAAACACAAGGATGCTGAAACACAGGCTACTGAATGTCCAATACAAGTACATTACTGAGGTGGTGAGGAAGGACGAGAGAGAGATACTCGAAAAGAAAGGCCAGAGTTAATGGATACAATGCGAAATAAAATCATGTGCAGAAGCACGGGAAATTGTACAATATAAATAAAACATAAGGAGTCGAGAACAGTGGACATCGGAATGGTGGTAGTGTCGTAGTGTACAATCCGGAGACGGCCAAAGAGTCAGAGGCTGGAGGTTAGCGATGAGGTCCAAAGTCGGTCACGGGCGCTCCGACGTGACTGATCCGCGAAATGATGAACGGGAGATAGCGGACGGCACACGTGCAACCTGCGTCTACCTCCACAGGTCCCTCAAGTTTATAAGATTTTGATTACTACGGCATTGGCTGTTCCAATTCTTTCTAATTTCAACAAGACAAAGGAGGAATTTCCGAACCAGAGGTTCCTGCAGCAGTGATACTCTGACAATAAACATCCACACCATCGATAAGCGCCAGGGCTTATCGCGTGCGCCATCAAGGAAGCTTGCTAATACAGATTTGAATACTGTTGTGTTTTCCTTCCTTGCTTCAACAATCTTTGACCGTCTGCCTTCTTCCATCGTAGTCCCCTCGTCATGCGTGCAGGTCTACGCTCAGTTCTAGGTGCTGTCGGCATCAAACAAAAGGGACCACCTAAACCATCGCCCTCTGCGCACTGGTTTGACGAATACACGATAGCTGACTTCTGGGGACAACCGTTCAGTATGTATTATCTCCAAGGCGAGGAGCATGGCTTGGAAGCTTGGTATGTTGTTGAACTCCGTGTTATGAGGCAACGATTACCGAAGAAAGATCCCCCCAAAACATGTCGCGAATATGTCGTCGCTACAGTCGCCAAGTCCGAACTGCGCGATCCTACTGGAAATGGGTATCTCGTGTTTGAGAGGATCAAAGATAGACGGCCTACTATGGGGTGGGACCCTGCTGGTGCACACCCAGATCGCACGAGGGAGCGTGAGGTCTTTGAAGAAAGGAAGCCTTTTGAATCAATTTACACCGACGAGGACTTTGAAAAATACCTCGATTTCACCGACAGACCACGAGCTCGTTACATGCACGTAGATCGGGTACGAATTGTTGCTAAACCTTATCTCTTTGAGGCCGATGAAACGATCGCGATGATATCACTACCTCCTCCAGAAAGAAAGAAACAACCCGAGGTGCCGGCCGATGGCGAAAAAACCCCTACCGACACCACACCGACCAATACCACGTTGAACCTTCTCGCCTCGTCGCATGCCGTCACGCCTACTGAATCCGACGACTTCTTCCCTGAGGGTGTTGTGCCCAAGTTTCCGACGCTTTACGTCTGGGAGTTGGTCTACATTGCGGCATGTCTCAATCAAGCGAAGGAGTTGTATCATATTTTCCCTAACACAGTTCATTGGTTATCCGGCATGCTCATTCATATATGTCGTGCTTGGACTGGGGCGGACTTGGTCTTGTATCATCGTGATGGGAAAGGCTCCGTTACCATTCCGGCTACTCAGGAGATGCAAGACTGGTACGAGCAACAGCAGCGCATGATGGAAAGCAAGTTGAAGCCGAAGGAAAGAGAGAAGGAAGACTATTCAGATGTTGTAAGGATTATCAAGACGCCGCGAAATACTACAATCAACGATCTCGTCGAGACATATTGGGGGTTTGGCAACGACGAAGATGTAAGCTAATGAGTATCTTTACCATCCACTCTAAGTAAACGATCACAAATTTTCAGGTCATAGGATATTTCGAAGGCCTAGAAATCATGGAGAGAGAGCACCAGATGGAACTCGACCACGAGACTTACTTGCTAGTCAAGAAGATTGACGAAGGAACGGAGAGAGAAGTACGCGAAATCATAGAAAGGAAAGCGGCTGAGTATAAGGCAGAGAGAGAAGAGTGGCTACGGGGAAAGGCGCTTTTGGCGGCGAGGCAGAAGAAGGTTCGGATTGCTAACGAGAAGGAGGATGCAGCGAGGAAGGAGTTGGAGGAGAAGAAAGCGAAACCGAGAGAGTCGCGAGGATCGGACGGAAAGCCGAACAAGGGTGACCCGACCTCAACAAGAGGTGAACGAAAGGCGAAGGTGACAACAGTGATAGCGCAGAAAGACTCTAAAGAACGTTCAGCTCCGACGAAATCTGAGAAGAGACCGAGGCGAGAGGGCGCGGACACCGGGGCACTCGAAAGGACTTCAAAGCTGGAGGCTTCAAGTTCTTCAGAGAAGAAGCAGCCGGAGGAAAGGGATGCAAAGAAGTCCGAAAGCGTAACTTCACGTTCACAAGAGGCTAAGATCTCTAGGGGCGTCAGGTTCGCTGATGTGGAGGAGACGGTATCTAGGGGGGTCACTGCAAATGCACCGCGCGTAAAGAAGAGAGCAGAGGTTGTATCATCAGGAGATCGTCGAGAGGTGAAATTCTCGCCCCAAGACGATGCAACTTCGCCGAAAGAGGGACCGTCGAAACTCACGTCATTGAGCCCGGAACGAAAGGGAAAAGGAAAGACGCTTTCGCCAGAAGAAAAGAGTGCTGAGCCACTGACGCCTCAAGAAGTGAAAGGAAAGGGAAAATCTACGAAATTCTCGCTCCCTTGGAAAAAGGATAAGGAGAAAAGTGGGTCGTAAATCTGAGATGGTCGAAATCTGAAATCCAGTCCCTGTACCCATGCTATCGCGCTCACTGATGTGGAAACAATTACGAAGAGTGGAACTCAGACTCTCTCGTTCCAAAAAATGACCACGCAACAAGAGATAGATCCGATCCTGAATTACCATCTCATGATTTTGAAAGCTGGACGGAGAGGAACGCTGCTCACTATACTATTCACATCCTCCTCATGTAATCTACTCTCATCTATGATATATATGGTAGGATATTCTCCTTTATCATAGAATCCATCTCGTAGGCAGTGACCTCGCGCTCAATTCGAAGGAGTAGCTTTCGAAGCGACGCACCTGATTATCCGTTGCATTGACTTGCTCGGCGCTCGCTGACCTCGCACTTGCGGAGCTCTGGAGGTTATTGATGCCACTACTGCCTACGTACCATGTGATCAACGAGTGTTTTCCGGATCATATCCTCGACTTCTATGAACTATGTAGATGATGGAGAGAACGACGAGGGTGGGAAATGGGTTGGTTATGCAACTACTTCGCCTCTATTTTCTCCGTGTATAACTCATTTTCAACTCTGCCCATCCCTTCAAAACCTCTGCAAAGTGCAAGGCACTTCTCGCCCCTCGCTTACGTTTCTACCTTCGCCTCTTCCGTGACTTGGCTTTCCCGTCTTTTCCAGACCACCAAGAGCCCACCCTCTGGCCCAGATTGGTCACAATCTCCCGTTTTCCGTCCATATACCCGAACTTGAGACGTCTCTTCGTAGTCTTCGCTGATACTCCGCCGCACAAAATGTATCAGTTGTCCGCACTCCTCACTCCGTCTATTGAATCTCTCGGCCCGCACCAGGAAAAGCTCGGAGTCGTTTAGGGCGGCATTCGCTGCCTTCAATGCCAAATTTGGCATTCAATGACGCAGTGCACTTTCGAAAGTCACGAAGGTCGCTGGCATCAGGAAGGCCTTGAAGGACATACTGATCTCTGAATGACCGTAGTGAATGCATCAAAAGCCATTCTGAAGGCCAGGCCGATTGCCATTGACCTCGCTCCCTTTTTCATCCCTCGAAGGTGCTTGTTCCTTCCTCCTTGTGTTGTCTTTTTTGGATTTCACATATATACGCATTATAATTAATCCATTTATTTGGTCACAATATTACACATTCTAGACTGCAATCGAAGAACAAATTAAGTGTGCATAAGGTATAAAATTGAGTCCATTCGAAGCGAGTGCAGTGCAAGTGAGCATAATGAGCGAGAGAAGGAGCTCTAGTCCTGAACGCCATTCTCCGCGGTCTCCTATTCGGGATCAAAAGGGGGTGAAGTATCGTCTCCAAGGTCGTAAACGGGTCCCTTCGGCTTCTGAGCATTCTTTGCGTTGTGCTTGCGTTTCCCTCGGAGGTGCTTGTTATCAACAGTTTTAGCAGCGTTCACGATGATCGGCTAGTAAGAGGCAGGAATTTTTTCTATGTTCAGAAGATGACGAAGGGCGTAGGCGTGGTGTGTTGGTCCCCCAGACGTTGGGTCCTCGATTTTGACGTTACCCCAGTTCTGACCAGAAAGGTTCCCTAAACCCTGTGGGGCTGAGAACGTTCCTGTATCGACTGAATACTCATATTGATACGGTTTTGGGGGAATGCATCTAATGGGCTTAACGGGTGAAGACTTGACACCGACTCGCTTGAGGCCGCCCGACGCACTCTATGCGTTTAAAACAAATTATTTAAATTAAAGTGATTATATGCGCCGACTGATCACATGCGTGGTGAACTAAAAATACTCGCTGACGAATCGGGACGGATACCGCGCCCTCAACGACCCAGTTATCAAGGGATCCCAAAGGACTGAAGGTCACGAATGCCAGCTTGAGTGCCAGCGCTTGTCTTTGAGGGTATGACAGAAAGCCAAGGGACTGAAAGATACGAAAGCGAAGGTCATGGTGACGTCAGAAAGTCAAGTTCTCGAATGTCACTCTGAATGCCTCCGGGCCTTTGCTGATGTGGAAGGCTCGGTCGCAGCTGCATCGGTTTATGACAGGTCTGCTGCAGCTCTATTGAATATCCTCAGACGCAATAACCATGTATCGTTCCGAGAGTTCTTCGTGGGGTTGTTTACCTCTAATATTTGGAGCTCTAGTCCTGAACGCCATTCTCCGCGGTCTCCTATTCGGGATCAAAAGGGGGTGAAGTATCGTCTCCAAGGTCGTAAACGGGTCCCTTCGGCTTCTGAGCATTCTTTGCGTTGTGCTTGCGTTTCCCTCGGAGGTGCTTGTTATCAACAGTTTTAGCAGCGTTCACGATGATCGGCTAGTAAGAGGCAGGAATTTTTTCTATGTTCAGAAGATGACGAAGGGCGTAGGCGTGGTGTGTTGGTCCCCCAGACGTTGGGTCCTCGATTTTGACGTTACCCCAGTTCTGACCAGAAAGGTTCCCTAAACCCTGTGGGGCTGAGAACGTTCCTGTATCGACTGAATACTCATATTGATACGGTTTTGGGGGAATGCATCTAATGGGCTTAACGGGTGAAGACTTGACACCGACTCGCTTGAGGCCGCCCGACGCACTCTATGCGTTTAAAACAAATTATTTAAATTAAAGTGATTATATGCGCCGACTGATCACATGCGTGGTGAACTAAAAATACTCGCTGACGAATCGGGACGGATACCGCGCCCTCAACGACCCAGTTATCAAGGGATCCCAAAGGACTGAAGGTCACGAATGCCAGCTTGAGTGCCAGCGCTTGTCTTTGAGGGTATGACAGAAAGCCAAGGGACTGAAAGATACGAAAGCGAAGGTCATGGTGACGTCAGAAAGTCAAGTTCTCGAATGTCACTCTGAATGCCTCCGGGCCTTTGCTGATGTGGAAGGCTCGGTCGCAGCTGCATCGGTTTATGACAGGTCTGCTGCAGCTCTATTGAATATCCTCAGACGCAATAACCATGTATCGTTCCGAGAGTTCTTCGTGGGGTTGTTTACCTCTAATATTCTCTTCCAACATATCATCTACTTCCCTGCTTTGCAAGTGCTGCGACTCGACGCACGCCGGGCGTCTAAAGGCACGCTTCGCAAAGCTCCAAGTGAAGCTGACTCTCTTCAACGTCTCGAGCATCTATCATCTCTGGACCTCGACCTGAGAGAGTTCTCCCGAACAGGGATACAGCCCCTTGGGTCAAGGCTAACAGAACTGGAGAAACTTTCCAAGTTTACACTTCATGGTACATGGAGTGAAATCCATCGCTGCATATTCATCCTCCGGACATATCCATACATCCACGCCCCTACCCTCTTCTCCAGTCAATATCCTTTACAGAACCTTTTTTCTCTACTTTCCTCGACGTTCCCTAAATTGGATTCGTTTCACTTTGAATACA
Organism: Leucoagaricus sp. SymC.cos; assembly: GCA_001563735.1. Taxonomy (NCBI): domain Eukaryota; kingdom Fungi; phylum Basidiomycota; class Agaricomycetes; order Agaricales; family Agaricaceae; genus Leucoagaricus; species Leucoagaricus sp. SymC.cos. Next base: position 44,554 of record KQ963477.1, on the reverse strand, counting down.
CGAGGAACCGTCCTTCCGAACTCTCGTGGAAGTATCATGGAGTTGAGAAACACTCAATGAAGAGGCTATCATCCGTCGAGTTACCTTTGCAGATATCGCCGGCCGATCTTGCTATGATGCTCATTGCATGGCCGACCCTATCTGGAGACGAATGAACTCTTGCACGCGGAAGCATCTCAACTTGAGGAAAACATCGCTTTCTCCCATGCCAGTACACTTGGGAGTTGTCTCCACGTCCTCCGTTTGCCCCTTGACCTCTCCTCTCTGGCCATACCTCTTCCCGACCCGTTCGCTCCGTCGTACTCACCATTGAAGATACTCCACTTAAATCCACAATCCGTCCCCGAGAGCGTGCAGCAAAAATATGCTCTTGTCCACAGTATTCTCAGGCTGCTCCCCAGGGTCAACGTCATAGCACTTTTCACGCGGGACGGAAAGGTCACATCTGATCAAAACCTGCAAGATATTCTGGATCTCATATGAGAGGTCATGATTTCACGACTGAGCAAGCCTGATTGTCTTTTTCTCGTTTGAAAGCCAGGGGACAAAATGACTCAGGTCCAATTCTCGACTCAATGCAGTTGAGATACGTGACTACTCACGACGATTTTTGTGTACACTGGGCCGGTGAGTCAATACAGCAGCCACATTATTGAAATTATACTGAAATGTTATCAAAGATTTCAACCTTATTGGATATTTATCATGTTAAAGCTTCAATAAGCCATATGAGATATTGACTTGCCGGCCCGGTGTGTGTAGAGCTTTTTTGAGGATTAGGCTGTGTATTACCATCAAGTGGCTGTAGTGTGAACGTGCAGCCGAGTTCTAACCTCATAGATATGTTTCCTCATGTCTACCCTCCGTCGCCGCATTTTCCCGTACACTTACCATAATTATACCTTATAATAATATCTTCTCAATTGTTTCTATTTTCACGACCTGCCTATAAGTTAGTATACATACAGTCATCCACCGGTCCTTGAGACGGCCAAATTTAATTGATTTTTTAAATAAAATGTTGTGGTCTGATCTGTGAAAAAAATACATGACCAAAGGCGTGACATTGATTCCTTTGTACAGTAAATCTTTTATAGGCACGGAGTAACATAAGCATTGTATCAGAAGAGATCTTTGGAATCTAGTGTTATCGGGCTTTTACGGTCCTTGAGACACCTCGAGATCATGTCACATCACACCGGTAACACACCGGGACAGAAATAACCGGTTGCTTATCTAATTGTCTACCCTGACCCATTTCCATCATCAAGGTCAATCTGCTCGTCGTTCTCATCCTGTACCACATCCGCATCATCACCAATCTCCTCAGAATACGGCTTTGGAATTGGGGACTCGATAACCAGCTTTCCGGGCGGGTCAGGGATGATATATCCCAAATCGGAAGTGCGTGATGTGACACCTTTTATCTACTTTATGAGCCATGTCTCATCTGAAGCTCATTGTACTCTCTGATAGTAAAATAAAGTATGTAAAAGTGTACCTTCAGTGTGATTGTAGTACAGAAATTTTTGTTGGAATTTTCGGAGCAAACTTGGAAGAGAAAACTGCAAATTTATCAGATTGCCCTCCAAATATGATCGAGATCGGGCACTAGAGGCTCGCAAAAAGCAATACAGGAAGTGAACAATTTAATTCAACATCATACAATTGAGTATGAATTTTTAAAAGCATTTTCATGAGTCTGTGGATGGCGGGACAGGCTGGAAAAATCGGTTGTCTCAAGGACCGGTGGTGTCTCAAGGACCGGTGGATGACTGTAGTATTGTATGACCGGTCTTTCATCTTCCACACCGAAAGCCAGAGTTCAATCACTTGGATATATCATCCTATCATTCGGTGAACAGTATACAGCTGCACCAAATCCAAATTTTCGAGTTGATTTTAAACCCCCCATTTTAAATTGAAAAAGGTCTGACCTGACGGTGCAAGTTGCATGTGCAAATTCGACCGTGTTGTTCGGCCCGGTAAACCCTTATACCATCCATCCCACTCACATCCATCGCCATTTACTATGTCCCATCTTCACTCGCAAGAGATTCACTGTTATCACGAGCCCATCATCATGGGGGAAAACCAAACGGCCAATCCGGACGGGTTGTGCCATCCAAGTAATCAACGTTGTTGTCTGCCACATTAGCGTATTCTGGGCTCACAAACATCACTCTTGCAGAGCTCTGGAAATATTTGACAACCTTGGAACCCGCTGTCTGCATTCTCAATCTCTACTCAAAGGCTACCATTCCAGACTTTCGCTATTTCCCCGTCGACGATGGCAAGAATTCTAAAGACGGAGTTTGGGTAAGCAAACGATTTAAACACATCAGTAACATCAGGAAATGGCGAAAATTTGTGATTAAGTTCTGCGGGTAGACGATCGGTCCCTGAAACTTGACTTTGACAATTCCTGAGAATGTCGGCTGAATAAACATTTATGCTTCGGAGAAACGAACATGGCAATATAATGCTGAGGAGACGAGGAGACGGTTCGCAAGCTTGGTGAAAGAACCTTAGAAAGCGGAGAAGAGGTGAAACCCTCCAGCGTTGTTGGATGGTGTCAAGTTAGGGGGTAGCAACACATGTCTGGAAACATCGAATCAATCGATTATCAGCAACGAGAAACGCCTGATAGACATCAAGCATGAAGGGGAATTTGCATCCATGTCTGAGGCCATTTGGTCTCTCTGGGAAAGGAAGCATCCTTTTGGGGGAAATAACAAGTGACATTTAGGAGTCCCTGGGAACTTGGTTGATCATTGGTCGAAAATTATGTCTGAAAGGGCGATAAAGTGGACAGAGAACCGCGATATGAGATTGGCGCCCGTACGGACCCACCAACCTAAACACATCCTAAACAATGATTGACACCGAGCGCAACATGTGCTGTCTATTACGTGGGTAGCGATGGCTCACATTGAGCAAGTCCCATCCTCCTAATTTGTCGTTCTACTCATGAGTTGTCATTCCTTGTTCACATAGAGAAGCCCTTTGACCTCCTTGATGATTCAGTGGTTGACGGCAAGCAGTATACCATGGGGACTCGTCGATGCTATTATCGATTACCTCACCTTCGGTTCCATTTCGCTTCCAATCAAATTCCTACGACAATGATTCTTACTCCACATGTCACTAGATTCTAGAATGGATGGAGTACATAGTGTGTACAATGTGCGTCAGCCTGAGGAACGCGGAGATAACTAAACACACGGATATAAAACCCCGGATCCTTTGATTCCATCTCGAGTACAAACCACCATGCGCCCTTTCAGAACTCTAACCCTCGTCGTCGCCGCCATCCTCTCTTCAGCCCCTCAACAGGCAATGGCTGGTCTTATTGCCTACGGTATATGCCAAACCGGTATATCTTCCCTAGTAGCTGTCTGTCTTGAAGAAATTGCCTAATATTTTGGATAATTACAGGATGTAACACGGTTGCTGTCGCCTGCTATGGCGCCGCTGGCGTTACGTTTGGAACTATACTCGCTGTTGCTGCCCCTCCGGCCATCCTTGCATGTAATGCAGCCTTGGGGACTTGTTCCGCTGCTTGTGCTGCGGTGGCCTTGACCCCAACGCCTTGAGGGCAGCAAGATGAAAGGTGACTAAGAGCATTTTCTCGCCGAGATGATTGTTCACGTAATCTCTGACAGTGTGTACCGCAACTCAACGTTCCTGACCATTCTTCTCGGACTTTTGTAACAATACATCCCTGTGTTCAGTTTGAAATCGATGTCATTTGTAATATCCCATTTCCTCTTCGAAATACTCGTCTCAATATCCTAAGCACCGGTCACAACTACACTGTCCAGCTAGATCGAAGGACGGTCCGCAACTATTCAAAGCACGAGTTGAGTGATGGTCGTTAAGTGCCATTCACCATGAAGTAACTCATGGGTACGACAGCAAGCCAATGTGTGTATGTGACCGTTTCCACGTTCCTATTCGTTCGCACGGAAGGGTGCATTGAAACAAACAATCAAAGACGAATGAAGTTAAACCAACTCAATGTTGGCGTGTATACTACGGGACCACCCTTTTCGTGGAACAATGAACTCCAAAGAGGCGATGCCATGCATTCTACAGATACCCAAGAAGGAAGGGAAAAGTGCAAAAGGATGTTTTGTTTCAAACTTAAGATAGCAGTCGTCGCTCATGATGACCAACATTTTGTCGAACGCCATTTCGAAAATCAGGTTTGGCAGATCCGGCGCTTTCAACTCCGAGAAGTGTAGATGGAATATCTCCAGGTTTAGAACAATGCAACACTGAAAGCAGTATCAGCGCAGCGGAGCTGTGAGTCTGGACGTGGAGCGACGTCAAACGCGGAAACTAGATAGAGGTCGTGAATGAGTCGATGGGATCGAGAATAGCAGTGACTGCACCGAGTCTCGAGTTGACGACGGACGTACAGCGGAGGACAACATGTAGTATACTGTCCCGTCCACGGCACCCAAAGATATCGGAACTTGTAGGGTGGTCTCAACACAAGTCGGACAATACCGTCCATAATGGAGCTACCGACGAGGAGCACAAGGCGAATCCCTTGAGATGGGGTGAAGTTACATTTCTCGCGGTAACAGGGTGCTCTCTCCAGGTTAAGCGAAGGAGAACACTTTCAAGTTGCGATGCACGCGTTAATATAGGAAACTCCCGAAAGCTTTCTTGATGGTACTCGCTGATTGTGAGTTTCAGAAGCCGCCAGCGGTGCATGTGCGGTGCAAGGAGTTTATCCCAAGATCTCTCCAGCCACATCGTGAGACGAAAAGGGGAGGGGTTTCGGGTGGCAGCTTCACAAACGACGATGTACCATAGTTCCGGTAGTGCGATTGCGATAGAGCGTCAACATTTGCTAACAGCTGCAGACGTTTCAGGTGCGGTCGGAAGAATAGATCCTGTATGCTCAGTCGAAGGAGTTCGACGGGGAGGTGACCGATACTTGAAGCACGTTCTTCTAGAAACTCCCTGGGATGCGAAATTAATTACAGAGTGGCAATCATGTAATGGACTAACGGACATGGGTCCACAGGAGGGGGAGAAAGAGTCTGTACATGAGTTCGTGAATGAACTTGGGAAAAGGTAGAGGAAGTGAAACCTCTGGTCGATGGGTCAAGTCGCAATACTATATGGCACTGAATACCATTTCAGGTGCCTGCAGTGGCAGGAGAAAACAAGTAATCAAAATTTCAAAAACATCGTCAGGAGCTCCTGTCCTTCGAAACATTATACCAGTTGCCCAAAGATAGAGCGGCATCAAGTCTCGAAGGTCTTCCTGACAAATACACCGCCTTCGTTCATTTTTCCGAGGTGCAGATTGAGCAGCGACATTTCCCTGCTAATTCGAAGTTGGGCCTTACCATCCCTCGTGTCAAATCAGGATCCACCCAAGCTTTCCGCTGGAAAGAACGAATGTTGACTTTGTCGAGCCATCCCATCCGCAGAACACCATTCCCGTCGTCAGCTTCGTCGTCGATCACATGGAAAGGGGCTTTGCTATAAACATAATGTTGAGAGGACGAATGCTTCAGGCCATCGACCACAGAGGCATGTACTGCGGAGAACCATCCCTCCGACGGGATAACGAGCTCTAGCAAAACAATATTGCTCGAGCGAGATGCGGTGTGGAAGGGGATGATCCAATGAAGAGGAAGGGGTCGGTTAGTTTCAAATTTGAAGATGACGATACTGTGCCTCTCGTGCATCATGATGAATTCCAGTAAACCGAAAAGGGAACGTTCGTAATCGTTTTCTTGGCTCTCTCTCTCGAGCACATCCAGATTCATATGGAAGATCACGAGATTTGGACAATTCAATAGCGAGACCGCTTTGAGCGCGTCGATGCTTCGAGATTTAACATGGAGGGTTTTGAGAAGAGGAAGTTGGATGGATCTGGGTAAGGGATCGGCTGTGGGACTCAATGGGGTTGAGGCGCTAAGCGCCAAGTTAGAGATGGAGGTGCAATGTTTAAGGACGTGAAGCATGCTATCCCAGCTACGATTAGCTGAGAGGTTAAGATACGATAATGTCTTCCAAGGGAAGGTTGGCATCACTGCCCCAATCGGAACGGGGGATAACGAAGACAGCTTTAGTGCTTTGACATGGGTTGCTGAAGCGATAGAGGATATGATGGATTCGTTGGTGGACAGAAAGTCGATGATGATGGTTTTGAGCTGGGATGCATTGGCCAACAATGGGAATCCGTGGAAACCTTCTTCATGGGCGTCACTGATGACGAGTTTTAAGTACCTCCAACGGGGTACGAAGGGAGTGAGCGATAGAATGATTCGTCGTATGTATTCGTTTTCCTGAGTGGACACATTTTTGCCCGTAGCGTCGATTATAACGAACAAGGGGTCGTCTGAAGATCGCTCTAACCATCTTTCGAGTCGTGGTGGAGAGGGATTGCGGTTTGGTATGTCAGGCATGATTGTCGACCATAATTCGGGGATTGAAAAGGCAATCGCACGCCATAACTTGCTAACGGCTGCTAATACTTCAGCACTAGCAGGTAACCTGAGGGAATGGTGGAGGAAAATTTCGCGAACGAGATCGTCGGGAAGACGATCGAGGCCTGAAGGCCATTGAGTGGCATCCCTGAGTGATTTTCTAGAGAGTCAGCGTGGACCAACAAACTTCAAAGTAAAGGATGTGGATAGCTGACATTTCTGAGCTAGCTTGATGAGGTATTACAAAAAGCTGTTGAGGGCGTTGCAGGCGAGTTGAACGTCGCGGTGAGAACCTGGGAGGGCACGGACTCTCTGGAGTTGATCGTACATAATAATTACCCCCTGAAGGTACATATATGGAAAGAGATACCACCTTTAGAATTTATCCCGCGGACATTAATCTGTGATGGCCCCCAAGGAAGTCAGATACCCCACTAAAGCTCGAACCTGGGGCCCACAGCGTCAGTCAGAAAAAATTAGTCATGTTTAGAGAGCGAGTCTTGGGCCAACAAAACGCACGTACCTTCAACTGCAAAAATAAGCATTAGTCGCGAGCGTATGAGTTTCGGCTAGCGCGGCCCGCGACAGAATTATCGCAGCCTCACCTTGAGAGCTTGTACATAGATAACCGTCGCAGATCAAACCGGGAGATGTGTAGGGCGTTCGCGCAGGGCAAAGATAGTTTCGAGTGCTACGATCATCAGAGTAGTCACTGGAACGTTCAGGCGGACATCAAGATTTTGTCCACCGCCAGATTTTGAAATACACGGGCGAATGGCAATCTGTTGGTCATAGGGGTCTTGACATGACATGAAATTGTTGGGTCGAAGTTGGTGCTCAAGATGGTGGAGATCAAAATTCAAGAGATCACAATGAGTCATTGATTGATGTGAGTATAGGTCGGGTTTTTCATCAACCACGGAACCCTTCCGAGCACAGCCAAACAGGCTGCCGACGCTGCGTAAGCCTTTGACCCACTCAATCTCGTGTTTTACTGTGCTAGGGACCGATAAATTCTCGATGCGAACTTACAGGGAACAAAGGAAAATCCAACTCGGTAATTTCGGATGACGTCTTACCTCCGAGAATCATGGAAAACATACACGAATCGGCATAACCTCTACCATACGAGGCCACAATCAGCGCTGAAGTGCTTTGAAACGACATTCTCGCAAGATACGAGCTACATGTCCTCGGTTTCAATCTAAATGGACCAGTATATAATCCAGTTTCACCATTATATACCGAGATAACCCGACCTTGGCGCCTTGTGCGTAAACGAATAACCAACAACTCCCCTTGTGTAGCTGGATGGATAGGAACGCATCAACTACATATTTAAACGAGACGAGCTTGAGAGTATCGGATGAGGAACCCCCAACATGAACTCGGTGATTGTCAACTTCCTTCCAGCTTCTTCATCGCACCTAAATATGAGCGTGCTACGAAACTTGCTCTTGCTTTACGCGACTGTTAAATTCTTGGGCTGGATCTGGAGATGGTTATTCACCCGTTCAAACTTGCATCATATACCTGGGCCTGCCCCTGGATCATGGGTAAAAGGTACGAAGACTGGATCTTGTTTTTCGGCACCATTGATAGCATATTTTTACAGGAAATCTTGGACAACTATTCAATCCCAAAGGTCTCGAGTTCCACCAACGTCTTGTCGATACATACGGAGGAATGGTCAAAGTGTACGGCTTCTTTGGAGTATGTTAGAGGATAGTATTCTCTCTACGAAGCGAGTTCCTTATCAAATGGTCAGGATGAACAACTCTATATCTCAGATCCTCAGGCTTTACGAACTATCATTCAGAAGGAGCAAGACGCTTTTGAAGAAACTTCTATATTTTTGGAGTACGTGAAGTGTTGCGGAGTTCAAATAGGCACTGATGTGAACTACTGTCGTCTAGAACCAATAAAGTGATATTTGGACCAGGTTTAGTAGCCACAAAAGGCGAGCAGCATCGGCGTCAAAGGAAGTTGACAGCTTCTATTTTCGGGATCTCTCAACTACGACAGATTGTGCCAACGTTTTACGACATTGCCGAGAAGGTACGCATCACACACAACACTCGATCCAGAAGGATTCTGAAGCAGCGGCATGTACTACTTAGCTAACTGATGTCCTGACCCGAGAGGTTGATGGAGCAGGGTCCAAGATCGACATGGGTGAATGGATGTCGCGAGTCGCGCTCGAATCCGTTGGAAGAACGGTTCTTGGATATAGCTTCGACCCTTTGGATTCCACGACTAACAATCCTTACACGTCAGCTATTAAAGAGTTGATGTGAGTTATCTCCCGAGAAAGATGAACAAAACGCTCACCAAAAATGATCGCAGTCCTACCGTATTCCGACTCTCCCTAATCCGACAGTTCGCGCCATTTCTTGTTCGTCTCGGACCGCCATGGTTAAGGCGAAAGCTTGTTGAGCACATACCGCACAGTGCAGTGCAAAAGCTCAAGAACATGTCGGATGTAATGCATAAAAAAGCAGTGGAAATTCTTCACCACAAACGCGAAGAGCTCGAGCACAACTTACATGATACTGAGAAGGGGCATGAAGGGCGATTGAAAGATATTATTAGTGCCCTTGGTAAGTTTTCCTTCTAATGTATCACGAAGCCGCTTTTTGAATTTATGATATAGTTAGGATCAATGGATCAGTCCCAGAGCATGAGAGACTTAGCGAGAATGAACTGACTGGACAAATGACGTACGTCCATCTCCAACTTGAGAAAAGGCAACGTGTTGAGATAAGAAGTGTTCTTATTTTCGGCGCGCTAGATACGACATCGGCAACACTCTCACGGATCCTTTGGCAGCTTTCGCGTAGAGAAGATATACAAGAGAAGATTCGCCAGGAAATTCAAGAATTACAGAACGAACGTGGTATTGACCGCTTGAGCTACGAAGACCTCAGCAATCTGCCATGGCTCGATGCACTCGTCAAAGAGACTTTGAGACTGTAAGTCACGACTCACGACACGTTGTCCATGATCAAGGCTAAGAGCCGAGCTAGGTACCCTCCCGTGCCGTTTGTGCGTCGCGTGTGAGTAATTCTGGACAGGCCCTACCGAGTCAAGTTGACTAAACACGAAACAGAGCAACGAGAGATTGTGCCGTGCCATACATGCAAGGAGACGAGCTAGTATATGTAACCATCCCAAAGGGAACGATCGTATTCGTCAGTATTGCAGGAAGCAACAGATCAGAACAAGTCTGGGGACCAGGTGCCGGAGAATGGAAGCCTGAAAGGTGGATAGAGAGCGGCAATTCCAAAGGAAAAGAGAGACTCCCTGGAGTTTATGCTGGCATGTGAGTAAGACCATCGAAGGCCTGCGAAACTCCAGGGATTTGACTGACGACGCTGCTAGGATGTCCTTCCTGGGTGGTCAAAGGTCCTGCGTGTAAGTGGCCTATACTGAACAAACACAAGAGTTCGTACTCATAAGCCACAGGGGCTATCAGTTTGCGGTACTGGAGATGAGTGAGTTTAGGTTACTATGTTTTGCGAAGAAGTATTCACATTCCAAAAGAGATAGTCCTTTCGACGGTGTTGTCAACATTCAGATTCAAGGCAACAGAGGATGAGATCGTCTGGAACCTTTCCCAGATTATCTCTCCAGCTGTCAGACAATTCCAAACGACACACGGTACTGAAGACAGGAAGGGGCTTCCGTTGACCTTAGAAAAATTGCATCCAGATTCACGGCAGGCATAAATGATCGATGGAGATCAGAATCAAGAGTTTTGACGGGAGTGAAACCGCAGTCAGAAATGCATAGAGAGGAGCCGGGAGGTTATCGTGGAGCCGCAGTTGTCTCTCTGCGGAGGCTAATGGACTTGGAAGTTCAAGAATTGACCGAAAACAAAATCGGACGGTGGCAGACTGGTGTCACAGACACGTGCAAAGTGTGACAAACGCGTGCGCGCGTACACTTGACACATCAGCGAAAACATGTACTTTTACACACTAGCTAATAAACCCTCCTCTCATATCCCTCATGGCTACTACTGTAAAGTACCCAAAGATTGTTGGTACGTCCTTTGACATATCGTGCAGAACTCCGAGCCAACCATTGTCCAGGCTATGAGATCATTGAACAGATAGGGGGAGGAGGATTCTCGAGGTGAGTCTCGTCACTTTGCAGCCATCGCCGTACTGACCGGCATCACAGCGTCTTCCGTGCTGTTAATATACCTGAACATCGTGTCGCTGCATGCAAAGTTATTGCTTTGACCCCAAGCACGACCGAGAAACAGCGTAAAGCTGTCGACAAGGAAATGAGAG
>KQ963477.1:18631-29993 GCA_001563735.1 Leucoagaricus sp. SymC.cos | reverse complement strand
GTCGTGTGGCTTTCAAGGGGTGGGTAACTGTCGAGAAGTTCATTTACAGAGATCGGCAAGTCGAGGGTAGTTTTATCGTGATGAAAAGAGATGAAGTAAGTAAAGCCGTATTCCAACATCATTTGGGTACTCAGTCCTTGAATAGGGAAGCCCGATTTCGTGGAGGCAGCTCTGGAAGGCATTGATCGAATCAGAGACCGTCAGCCCTCATGTTTTACGAAAGTAATGTCGACAAGTCTCCCATGGTTCAAACGATGAATCCGGTTTTCCCTCGAACAACAGTCACGTCTTGATCCCGTAAACAGACATGTGCCTGTCCTGACAATTAAACCAAAGCCCGACTCATTTACACGCCTCTATGAAGCTTGCCCTGAATCTTGATTTGATGAGGATCGGACGAGTCACCGCCACCCGCCCATATACCGAAACGCCGTAGCTAAGCTGTATTCATCTCACCTACGTATCCGAAACAGTTTTCGACTGCCTTATATGCACGCTTGTTATTCCATAAGTACCCTTGTTCTTGAGAGAGTAGTGTGGTTGTCTGTGGACCACAGCTTGAGACAAGGTGATGATCCGTAACATTCAACCGTCCGAAAACGGGTGTTGATTTCTGATCGTGGTGGAGCACTGACGTCACGGCTGACTTCGGATTCCGTCGAGCAAGGGCCCCTGTGCAGGTTTCAATCTTCGTTGTCCTCCACCACACTTCCCTTGTTTACACCATGAGCGATCCAGACGCGAACTCGACGTACGGTGCACCAAGTGAGTCGGGATCCAATAAGCCTGGCTCTTTAGTCGGAGATAAAATCAAGTGCGCATCTCGGACGCCGCCTCGTGGTCTCTTGCCGAACTAAAAACACGTTTTTCTCATTTCAATTGCAACCGATTGTCGCTGTGGCGAAGGGGCGTTGCGAGGGTGATACATGGTTCGTAACAAGCCCTGAACTCGATCCCGAGTTGATATGTCCTTTCACAGGCGTCGGGGAAGTGATTCGAGGCGCCGCGATGAGCATTGCGGATAACGCTCTCAGCAATGAAGCCAGTGGGACCGAGAACAACGGAGACATTACGAACAAGGGTAAACAGGAGATACAGCGCGGTATGTCAGATTTGAAGGGTAGGGGCCGTCGGGGGTCAGCGCCAGCTGCCCCCTCTGGCAGTCTGGACTCCCAGGCTCAAGATTCTAATGGCAGCTCTGGAAGGCATTGATCGAATCAGAGACCGTCAGCCCTCATGTTTTACGAAAGTAATGTCGACAAGTCTCCCATGGTTCAAACGATGAATCCGGTTTTCCCTCGAACAACAGTCACGTCTTGATCCCGTAAACAGACATGTGCCTGTCCTGACAATTAAACCAAAGCCCGACTCATTTACACGCCTCTATGAAGCTTGCCCTGAATCTTGATTTGATGAGGATCGGACGAGTCACCGCCACCCGCCCATATACCGAAACGCCGTAGCTAAGCTGTATTCATCTCACCTATGTATCCGAAACAATTTTCGACTGCCTTATATGCACGCTTGTTATTCCATAAGTACCCTTGTTCTTGAGAGAGTAGTGTTGTTATCTGTGCACCACAGTTCGAGACAAGGTGATGATCCGTAGCATTCAACCGTCCGAAAACGGGGGTTGATTTCTGATCGTGGTGGCACACTGACGTCACGGCTGATTTCGGATTCCGTCGAGCAAGAGCCCCTGTGCAGGTTTCAATCTTCGTTGTCCTCCACCACACTTCCCTTGTTTACACCATGAGCGATCCAGACGCGAACTCGACGTACGGTGCACCAAGTGAGTCGGGATCCAATAAGCCTGGCTCTTTAGTCGGAGATAAAATCAAGTGCGCATCTCGGACGCCGCCTCGTGGTCTCTTGCCGAACTAAAAACACGTTTTTCTCATTTCAATTGCAACCGATTGTCGCTGTGGCGAAGGGGCGTTGCGAGGGTGATACATGGTTCGTAACAAGCCCTGAACTCGATCCCGAGTTGATATGTCCTTTCACAGGCGTCGGGGAAGTGATTCGAGGCGCCGCGATGAGCATTGCGGATAACGCTCTCAGCAATGAAGCCAGTGGGACCGAGAACAACGGAGACATTACGAACAAGGGTAAACAGGAGATACAGCGCGGTATGTCAGATTTGAAGGGTAGGGGCCGTCGGGGGTCAGCGCCAGCTGCCCCCTCTGGCAGTCTGGACTCCCAGGCTCAAGATTCTAACACGACCTACAGCACGAATGAATCTTCTGGTAAGTTGCCCTGCAATTTTTTTTTTTTAGTTTCGATGCTGATTCATTTCCACTGACTCCCATTGATGAAACAATGTTTCCGAACGGCGCCGGACAAACCGCCCTGAGCCTTAACGTTAAGATAGGCGACGCTAGGAACATGCACCTCTTATGTAAGCAAAAGTCGACAAAAATCCTGACCTTTATTACTTCGACACGAGGTGTCTGATTGCTCAAACAATACCAGAGAGCTTGAGAAAAAGACCATTGGAGTAGCTCCCTGGTTTTAAATTTCAGAAATACAGAGTATATACTGAATTATTTAAGTAATAGTTTTCTGGTACAAAAATGCTCAAAACCCTCTGTTAAGCATGCCCAAGGCAAAAGCAAGGCGGAGGTTGAAACTGATGTCCTGCCTTTCGCCGCTTATGTAACGTGTCACGTGATGCAGATTGATTGCTACTCCCAAGATCTCACATGTCCCGAAGCTATATGGGCCAATAGGAAGTATCATGGTCATCGTGTTTTGCCCCCAAGCTTGCAAAAACACTCCGTGAGGAGTCTCAGAATAGGTTCAGTCACTCCACTCCAACTACCCAGTAGCCTCAAACCTCTTTGTGACTTTCGGATTTTTCGAATTCAAAGATTTCGCCGCTCTTGGCGCTTACATAATACATATTACATAAGGTGCATGTTCCTAGCGTCGCCTATCTTACGTCAATGTTTACGGAGATTGCCATTGCGCCCTCTGAAGGCAGGGTCATCTATACGCTACTTACGACCTGTGCTTTTCATCTCGGTTATTTCGTCCAATGTCCATACACATTGGCAATTTTTTTTCATTGATCCAACCAGAATTTGCCGAGCATAGCTGTTGATGTCTCATTTCGTTGTCCTCCACCACACTTCCCTTGTTTACACCATGAGCGATCCAGATGCGAACTCGACGTACGGCGCACCAAGCGAGTCGGGATCCAATAAGCCTGGCTCTTTAGTCGGAGATAAGATCAAGTACGCATTTCGGACGCCGCCTCGTGGTCTCTTGCCGAACTAAAAACACGTTTTTCTCATTTCAATTGCAACCGATTGTCGCTGTGGCGAAGGGGCGTTGCGAGGGTGATACATGGTTCGTAACAAGCCCTGAACTCGATCCCGAGTTGATATGTCCTTTCACAGGCGTCGGGGAAGTGATTCGAGGCGCCGCGATGAGCATTGCGGATAACGCTCTCAGCAATGAAGCCAGTGGGACCGAGAACAACGGAGACATTACGAACAAGGGTAAACAGGAGATACAGCGCGGTATGTCAGATTTGAAGGGTAGGGGCCGTCGGGGGTCAGCGCCAGCTGCCCCCTCTGGCAGTCTGGACTCCCAGGCTCAAGATTCTAACACGACCTACAGCACGAATGAATCTTCTGGTAAGTTGCCCTGCAATTTTTTTTTTTTAGTTTCGATGCTGATTCATTTCCACTGACTCCCATTGATGAAACAATGTTTCCGAACGGCGCCGGACAAACCGCCCTGAGCCTTAACGTTAAGATAGGCGACGCTAGGAACATGCACCTCTTATGTAAGCAAAAGTCGACAAAAATCCTGACCTTTATTACTTCGACACGAGGTGTCTGATTGCTCAAACAATACCAGAGAGCTTGAGAAAAAGACCATTGGAGTAGCTCCCTGGTTTTAAATTTCAGAAATACAGAGTATATACTGAATTATTTAAGTAATAGTTTTCTGGTACAAAAATGCTCAAAACCCTCTGTTAAGCATGCCCAAGGCAAAAGCAAGGCGGAGGTTGAAACTGATGTCCTGCCTTTCGCCGCTTATGTAACGTGTCACGTGATGCAGATTGATTGCTACTCCCAAGATCTCACATGTCCCGAAGCTATATGGGCCAATAGGAAGTATCATGGTCATCGTGTTTTGCCCCCAAGCTTGCAAAAACACTCCGTGAGGAGTCTCAGAATAGGTTCAGTCACTCCACTCCAACTACCCAGTAGCCTCAAACCTCTTTGTGACTTTCGGATTTTTCGAATTCAAAGATTTCGCCGCTCTTGGCGCTTACATAATACATATTACATAAGGTGCATGTTCCTAGCGTCGCCTATCTTACGTCAATGTTTACGGAGATTGCCATTGCGCCCTCTGAAGGCAGGGTCATCTATACGCTACTTACGACTTGTGCTTTTCATCTCGGTTATTTCGTCCAATGTCCATACACATTAGCAATTTTTTTTCATTGATCCAACCAGAATTTGCCGGGCATAGCTGTTGATGTCTCGGTGAAATGGTTTTGGAGCTCACAAAGCTCGAACTGTAATGAACCGGATTATTTTGGGTTGATCACTAATACAAAGTGTAGTACCCGATGTAAATATTACAACGATTAAACAAATAGCTAGATTATTTCATTTTGATAAATGCACAAATGCCAATAGCATTCCAATGATAATGGCTAACCAATAATGAAGAATGTTCTCGACTTCAGACTCCTAGCACCTCCCAAATTATTGCAGCTTCGGCAAGCGTAGATCCCGCAACTCATAAATCACATCCTCCATATTGCTCCGATTCCAATATCCCATCCAACCCTGCTTGGGTTCAAAACGAATAACGCATGCTTCTCCATCATGCGCTTCCAGGATCCCTCTCGTAATAGCCACCTCATCCTTCCGCCATTGCGCCTCCTGAGCGGGAGAGACTTTAGTCCGCTGGCGAGAACCCTCACTGCGTGAAGGGTTTTCGGGAGTTGAGTTTCGTGGGGTAGCACCAGATGAATTCGCTCGTGAAGCTGAGCGAGAGTCTGGTTTTGATTGGCTCGAAAGATGTGCTGGATCTTTATCCATCGAGGAGGTTAAAGGTGTGTCGGGGTGGGAAACGGCAGTGGGTGTGGAAGCAGTGTCGTCTTCGACTGATCGACTCGATCTGGAGGATTCAAGAAGATCCTCAGCGGGAATGCGAGTGGGGTCGAGTTGGGGGGAAGGAACACGCTCAAAAGTCATAGGCGACAATGGCGACCAGGGTGAAACAGGTTCTTCTCCACGTGTATATCCGAAGTCCGTCGGAGTCGCAGCGTTTTCAATTAGAGAGCGTCGACTGTGGTTATTACTACCGTCGCTACGCGAGGAGGAGTCTGGACAATGGGAGGGAATGGGAGAGGACAACAAGGTGCTGCTGGTAGAAATACTAGCTCGGCGGCCGGTGCGGTTCAAAGACTTGCGCTTTTGAGCTAAGCTTTGTGAATTGAGTGACATGTCATCTTGTGTTATCGTGGGAAAGGATCGTGCTCGGGATTTCAAGAATTCAGCGCTGCGTATCACGGATGATGGCACGTCGTCACAAAGGAATGCATTGTATTTTAAATTGAGTTCGTCCTGATGTGATGCTGCGAACTCAGAAAGGCCAGGTGACCCAGGCCGGAAAAGGCCCGACCTTCGTGTGTTAGGTGTTTCTGGCATAGACCCGTCTTGAGAAATAGACGAGGCTGAAGAGAATGGCGGTGAGCTCCATGTGGCACTGGTACCTTCTTCTGATTTTGGAGGTTGGTTTGGAGTGAGGTAAGAGCTAAGTGGACCGTTGTTTTCGAACTCCATGGCACCCAGAGCTAGTGTATCATCGGATAACCTTGTTCGGGCATCGAGGACCGGTGATCCTATGGACAATGGAGACTGTGGGCCAGGTGAGGTTGACGGTCGTGCATTCTGCGAAATTCTTGACCTCCCAAAGCTTCTGAATTTAGGCATTTTGAGCTTGAGCGAGATCGACGAGGGTGAATTCCGTAATCCCACAGTGGGGCCCGAAGGTTCTAGCGTCTTCAGCTTGCCCAGTCCGACACCAGCGCCACCGTGTCCGCCCACAGAAAGAAGAGCATGCGGTCCCTGAGTGCTATTCAAGCGTCCGGCAAGCACCCCTTCCGAACTGGTACGTGAGCCCGGATCAGGCAGATGTGGCTTGGAGCCGAGTTTGGGATTATTAGAGTCAGGATGAGCGCCCAATAGAGATGCGACGGAGAAGTTCGATTTATGAGTACGACCCATGGTTGCGATAGCTTGCATAGTGTCCTAGATATTGACAGCACAGGTCAATTCAAACTGGCGTTCATGAAGCTAAGTTCTACCAACCTGAGGGGAGAGACGTTGGCCCGATTTGACTAATTGCTCTTTATCTGACAGAATACCACCGTAAGCGTTGTTTTTCTCGTAGTCTGCGACTCATAAATCCTGTTTAAGTGTTTTGTTGAGAGCAGGATGAAACAACGCATACGGTAGTTAATTTGAGGTGTTAATGTGGGGGACAATGTGCTTGGTTGTTGGGTGGAAGGAGTTGTTGAGGAAGGACTCGGATGTGTGACGGGGGTTGCGCTCTTTGAGGATGCTGCGGGTGGCATGGTGACTAAAAGTGACGATAATGCGATGGTATGCTCAGAGTGACAGGATCGGGCAAGCACAGCAACGAGCCCGTTACAGTACACCGCTAGGAAGGTGAAAGCCCGGTGCAGCAATCTGAAACAATGATTTCGGCGCCTTTGACGGTGGGAACGTATGCGGGAGGAAATGAATTATAGTCACAGTGAATCCTCACCGACTTGCCATTTGACGCTATTAAAAGTCCCTCCAGTCACTGGTGTGAGGAATTTGATGGAAGTGCCTGGAGCCGGCCGTATGACAATGCATCGACACTCGACCCCCAAAACAGGTCCATGAACCTTGGTCTCATAAATTGGTAAGAAACGGAGTTTATGTTGTTGGTCTAGATACTTGAATGCCCTTGGATGCTCTGTAGTTAACGCGGCGCTACCTGCCAAATATAATCCTGCAATGATGATCAACGGGCGAGGAAGCGAAACGTCGGTTTCTAGGGAATGAGTCAATTTCTTTCAATGATTCGGTACCATCCGCTCTTTAACTGACAGATGCCGTGAATTAGTGTTCTAGGAACGTCCGCGAATCACATTCATGCAACCCGGAAAGTGTGGAGTAATTCTTATCAATCACAACATCGTTGTCAAATGATTCAACTGAGCAGACTGAGTGTTTGAGCTGTGATATACGTGCCAGTGTGGGCCGATATGTTCCACCAGCTGAGGCATGCTGTTAATCTCGCGAGCAGCCCCGGGTACTACGGCCTAGACTAATGAGCTGAGGTGAAATCCTCATCATGAACAAATACCGATATCAATAAATCGCTCTCTATGTTAGGTATTAGAAAGTATACATCTGGCCACCATAGGTGTATACCAACATATAGGGTAATTTGGCAGGAATCGAAACTGTGATCAGTGCCATAGCGCTCTGGCCGAAGACCGTTGACCATGTATTTATGGGTCCGACCTTGAAACGGCCAAATGTGGCACCGGTGTTTAAAAATACTCTAACGGACCCGAAATCACTGCTTAGGGGGTTTTAGTTTCTCCCCATCCGCAAGTAAGATAGGACCGTCTTCGGGTGCTTCCCCTATAGCTTCTCTTAGCCCTTTCGTGTTAAGCAGCTTCGCGTATCGGGGTTGAACAAATGTCGCGCTGTGATGGTGAGTTAGCTACAACAATGAGAAAAGCAAATGGACACTCACTCAGCTTCAACGAGAAGGGCACCATCTAGGTCTTCAACTCGGCCTTTAACTGTTGTTTTACGGCCTTTAACTTCAACCAGCGAAGTTCGCAGCACAATAAACTAAGAGAGGTGAGAGGCTATACAACCTTGCATTATTATGGGCTTACTTGATCTGCGCGGGTCGGAGCACGGTAGTTGAGGGACAGGTTTGCTGTTACACCGACCTTGTCGGGCAAGTTGATGATGGCCTGGCGAGAGATGTTAAACTTGATTACAATCACAACGACACAGGAGAAATGCGCACAGTTCTAGCAAGGGCCTCATCAAGAAGAGTGGCAAGCAAACCGCCATGTACAATGCCGTCGTGTCCGCACAATGCCCTGCCAACGTGGAGAAACACAATGCTCTCACTCTCGTCCTTCCGTGCTCGGACCAGGGGTGTACAGCCGAGCTTCCCAGGTCCGCGTAGAGACCCAGCCGTCAGGCTATTCACTCGCCTCTCCTTGGGGAAATTTTGATAAGGGCGCGTTTCATACCACTCGTTCGTGTCTGGTGACTCTCGCAGCTTCTGCAATTGTGGGAGAGTCTGTAGCTTGGCTTCGAGAGCTTGTGTATAAGCTATTGATTCGGGAGAATCTGGGTCTTCTGGAGGTCCAGGAGCCGGGCGGGGGAACAAAAGGGATATTGTTGCAGGTGGGTATATTGTTCCAATGGTGTAGGCGCCCAGTGAAAGAGCGGCAGCGGCGGATATAGTAGTCAGAGGACGAAATGCCCTGGGTCGAGGACCTGAACCTGTCGCTCCCGTGCCAGAAGAAAAGCGAAGAGTCTTCTTGTATGGCAATGAGTGCCTGGTCCGTGAAGCAACACGGGCAAAAAGAGAGGACGACATTCGCCAGTTCTCCAGCCTATATAGCTCAAAAAATTGATCAAAAAATCAACCTCATTGATCCGGTAATCCGTACGAATCAAGCACTCACCTTCAGTGGCGGTTTGTGGCGAAAGGAAAGTGTTAATGGTTTGGGTGCGATGACGGAGCGGCGGAAATTTCTGGTGTCATCAGACCGGTCATCACCGGCTTTTGTGTTCCGGTTTGCGTTTCTTTGTCCGAGGGCTATAATTAGAGTTCGATCATGTTCCCCGGATCGAGGCGATGAATAACGTTGAGCTGATCAACTAATTCCGTATGAAATTTATCGGGCGACGATTACGAGGGTCGGGTAGGATACCAAAGAAAAAGAGCACAAACTAGGTAATTAAACGCGCATATCTCTTTGTAACCATTCTCTCGAACACTCTATTTCTTCTTTCTCTTTTCGTATTCCTATTTGATTCTTTCAACTTTATCTAACGACGCTTTCATCCAAGCTTCCTTCCTCTCGTCGTCTTCCTGTTTCTTCTGCTCTACCGCTTCCTGTTTGCTCAAGCAGATCCTGCCTTCGATTGTACCATGTCCTCCTCGAATTATTGAAGTCGTGTGCTCACACTTAATGGCGAGCGGATTGGGCTGCCCTTCCCGTGTCAGATGCCTTGAGATATGGTTGGGAACGCTGGCGAATTCGAGCTCCTCCTTGCATTGATACGAGAGAGAATGGTCAGAGACAAGATGAATCACTCCAGTAGCGGTTTCGCAAACAGGAAGGGGTGGATGCCATCTACATATGACCTTCTCAGCGGGCTTCCTCGTAGCCTTCTGATCAGATGACATTTCAACCTTGACCGTGCTATTTCCAAGACGACGCGATGTTGTTCTATCCCCGACTCCATGATCGAGCTTGATATGGGCTCGCAAATGATGCAACGTGGCCGGGATTTCAAACGTACATCCATCCCATCGGCATCGCCAAAAATCTTTTTCCCTTCCGTCCATCAACGGCGGCACCTGGTGGGACAGGTATGGTACAAATCCAGGGGGCCCAGTGACGTAGATCTCTTGCGCCGGCTCGAGTCCGACGCCGCGATACTTATGCTTCTTATGCGTCTCATCATTAACCCTTTGGGAAGGTCGGGCTCTCATCGCAACAGTGATCCTAGGAGACTCCGGAGCAACTCTCTTTTGCGACGCAAGGTGCGTATAGTAGGCTTGATCGGCTCTATTTTGTTTGGTGCTTTCGTCGGTAGGAGCAGCAGGGGGTCGAGACCGCTCATAGTGCTTTTTCCTAGAAACGCCAGACCTCGAAGATTTGACTGGACGAGAGGGGCCAGCCGCGTGTCGGTCGTCATTAGGTGAGACGTCAAAGGATGGGGGATTCATAAAGAGAAGTTGTGAAGGGAGAACCGCAGAGAGCTCTTGGGCGAGAGGATGGGTGGAACTCGAAGCCAGAGGCTGATCGCTTGAATCATGTTCAGGCAACGTACCTGAGGGAATGCGAACATCTGGGTACGCTGATCCAAGATCAAAATCATAGTCGCTCGAAGACGAGCCATAAGGAAAAGAGTCCACAGACCCAAGAGGCAGGTTATTGGTGTTTGAGCCACCGTCCCAAAATTCTTGGTACAATGCACCAGAATTAGCCGCAAATTTTCTAGACATATCTGGTGTCGAGATAGGTGTGGGATACGATCCACGGTCGATGGTTGGGCCACTCTGGAGGAGAGGGGGATTGACGAAACAGTTTTCAGTGAAATTTTGAGGGGCACCAGTCATGCTGTTCATATTGGTGTAGCCACTGGATTGTTGTTGAGGGAACATGTCTTGGTGAGAGCTAGTATTCATACTTCTAAGTTAGCGGGAAATCACCATGAAAACTTTCGCAGCTTACATGCGGGAAAGGGTAGTCGACGTCAAAGGTTGACCACGCAGCTGGGATGCGGTGAAGTAAGTGTCGTGTTGTCCGAGATAATGGGTAAATGGATTCGAGTTCGCAAAGTCCTGAGTAAGCTGCGACGGGTAGACAAAGGAAGTCGTGTTCCTATGAACAAAATCCGGTCGTTGTGGGGGTGGGTGAACGTATCCTTGACTGCCCCAGTAGTTTTCATCTAAAATGGGTTGGTTCGACCTTCCACGACGAACTTGTGAATATTGGACGACCTGAGAACAACAGAGTACATACCGTGGATATGCTAGTTGTGTGGGACGAACTGGGCTGAGTGGAGTATGCAGCTGCGACGATGACGACGAGGAAGAAGAGGCCAGTTGTGGGTAAGGATTGGTCGTGGACCTAGTGGACCTTGAACGACGCGACATGGTTACCCCAAACAACTGAACAGGACAAGAAGAGAAGAGAATGAAGGAAGAGATAAGTGGTGGGGGTAAGATGACACTCTAATTCCGTGGCCACGCAAGGTTTTAAGGCCCCGGAATTGGGCACGTCGACGCGTCGTTCAAACAGAAAGCTAGAGACATTGAAAATATGAGGTTAAATAAGGAAAGGATTTAACAGCGTGCGTCCGGCTGAAGTGTGAGCTCAGGGTCTGTTGTCACGGTGCATGCAACAATACTTGATCATTGGACAGGATTGGCGACACCCGCCACCCACAGACCGCGAGTGCTGCGACATGATGCATGGCACCCCCATAAGGGAACGTCAAGCCTGTACGAAGGCGAAGATCCGCTGCAGAATCTAGAAAATACCCATGCTTATAGCGTCGTG
>KQ963477.1:0-18128 GCA_001563735.1 Leucoagaricus sp. SymC.cos | reverse complement strand
GTCGTGTTAAGTCGTAGGGTATCGAATAGAAGGTCGGTCTCTTGATGTTACACTCAGAACGAATTCTAGGGCGAATGCTGTGGCTATATCTGACGAGATGATTTGGGCCTAATGTCAGGATGATATAATGTCAGGATCCCATTCATCTTGTCTAGTCGTACCACTTGCCATTACGATGTCACTCCCTTGTGTTCTCTGTGATATCGGAGTCGGTACTTGGTCAGGGAACACAAGGAGATTTTCTGCGTATAAACTGAAAACGGCACGTTTCGACTGGCCTGAAAGGGTGCCGTAGGCTTTAGCTAGATATAGCTGGTCAAAATCTGCATGCAGAAATCTCAAATTTGGTCAGAAATACAATTTGGGGAAAACTCACGTCGTCAAGTCACTTCCATCCCTCTGCACTCGTTTCACCAGCTTAAATAGGAGATATAACACCCAGAAAACTTTCTGAATCTGATATCCAGCCGACAATTATCACATTTTGTGGAACGTGCCTTCACCACAAGGACAGCACACCCTAATTCCGGCCGTTAAGTTGTGACATTGCGTCTTCGGCAATCGCGCCTAAGTGAGAGTTGAATATCACGATCACCAGGAATAGGTTCTGCTTCAAGCAGGGGAGCGTATGAGGGGAAAGATGATGCCAGAGTGAAAGCCAGTGCTTTGACCACTTTGGACTGTAAGTACAGATCCGGAACCGGGCCGAAAATCAGTTGTTCGTTCGGAACTCATTAATCATTGGTCAGCCCAAAGACCAAATGTGTGTGTTGAGGTTGACCGAAGTTACGAACCGGACTCTCACCATTCATTGAATGAGACGAAGTCTCCCTCTTCATCATCACTCCATTTACCGAAGAAACTAGTACGAATCGTCCTCCAGAGAAACATGAATCTCACAGTAGCCGGTGTTGTGAGACGAGCCAAACTGAGTAAAAGAACATGTTTGATACGAGAAGACTTCGAGAGAAACCATAGCAATTATCCAGCTTTTCCAGCACGCTAAACTTTGTATCCTCTTGTAAGTATTCAGCCCATTTGTCGCAAGACTTCCTTTTGAACCTTCTCCATCGCGTCCGTAACACCTTCTCCTACGTCCACAAATCCCGAAAGGCCAGCTCCGCCAATGTAGTGACCGAGCATCATGGCACCCTCTTGGATTCCAAACCAGAACCTTCCCCATTCAATACCGTCGACTATTTCATTCGTTGTCGGAGGGTTTCCTTCCTTGATGGTCCTGAGATATTTCGATATTTTCTCATCCATCTGTTCAGCCAGCTCAAATATTTGAGGCGCTTCCTTCCGGATCGGTGCATCTTGAGGAACCGAGCAGGCGTCCCTGACCATCGCAACCAGGAGCACAGCAATAGCGTGACGTCCTCTCCCGATCTGTGAGTTTAGGGGCGCTGGTGCAAGAGCAAAATTCTTCGAAAAGCTGAGATTGAAGTGGAGTCCAACGAAAACCTTATACTCACCTGCTGAAACTTCTCCCTTGCAACCTTACTACTCCAATCTGTGAAGTCGATTGGGTTGGGCTGGAGTATGTACATGTCGATCAAATATGACAGGGTAAATGCGCGTCGAAGACGATCAGTATAGTTTGTGGGAGTAGAATGCAAATTTGGAGATTTGGCGGTAGTTTCAACCATCTTTAGGTAGTCCCCAAAAGGGTTTTTGATTCTAGTAGAGGATAGATGCCTGGTGCAGAAGGGGTTCGGAGGCACAGACTTCTTGTGTAAAAGAGTGGTCTCCCGACTGGACAGAGGATAAAATCCTCGTGTCGAAACGGCCGAAGCTCGACGCCTAGCGTTTATGGCCTTTCCGGCAGTCTTCAGTGAAAGACCTATCGTTGGAGAAAGGTTCGTACAACAAGGTTAAGCAATCCGGTATGACATATTCTAGTGTTCTTGAGCGATAGTCGCAGCATGATACCGACGATGAACGAGAGGTTGTATGAACCTGGTGTGGGTTTGGCTGTAAATGTGTTCACAAACGCGCGCGTTAGACGTCCTTGTCACTGTTTCTCACGATTCCTGAGACTGTGGCTATAACTTACCATACCTTCCTTCCCGCACCCTCCCGCACTCGCGGTAGAGTGCATCACTGCAGGTGCAGGTGCGACATTTTCTGGGGACTCTTCTGAATCACAGAGGGCCTCGACGATGAGTGCTGATTCGGTTAACGATTTAGAATCGGTGACGGAATCAATTTCGTCTCTCTTGTTTTCATCAAAATAGAATTACTCATTGTGACCGATTCATGATCGATTTCAAATCGCTGACATTACAAATAAACAGAGTTATCTCTAAACTTATCTACAATTTTAATTCGCGTCCACTGCTCGGTACCTTTCATCTATTTCGTCGTCGATTTTGAGTCGACGCTTAATTCACGCGCGCATCATTGATTTAATTGATGAATCAGAATCATTTATTGAGTCGTAACTAGTGTACCGTCGTTGACAAGAATCGGGCCTGATTTGTCTGTAGTGGAAGCCCATCCGTGGGGTTTATAACCCTAGATCATTCTCTAAACCTTGTTCAATTTGAGGCTCTGACAATCTACATTTGTCTTTCTAGACCGTGGCCATGTGCTAGAATATCCTAAATGAAATCAGATGCTGTAAAACAACGCCCTCTAACACGATACTCCAGCTTCGGGTTTTCATGGGACCTTGATTTTGTGTTTCAAGACCATGTTTTGTGCTACAGAGAACGCATTTTGTGTTACCGGTAAGGTTCAATCACCTTCGATTCCCTGTTTTCTATTCGTTCTCACCCGAAAGCTGGTCAGGAGGGACCCATCCCATAAGCTGAATATAAGTTTGGTAAGTAAATCATCTCAGTATAGCGTAGCTAGCGTCCAAGCATCAAACATGAGGTAGAGCCACCAAAGCGGCAGGATTGGGCAACGGAATGTAGTCTCGACGAGCAGAGATAATCAATAGAAGGGACGAAAATTAAGGCCCCCGTATCACGTGCTACGTCGCAGTGTGGAAAACAGGTCTATGGTGCAGGGCTGCCTAAACACCACTACTTTGGTGTAGTGGCCATCTCGCCAGATGACTCGGTGATAAATAATAAATAAATCGGAATATTTTCCAGAGAATTTCAAGAGCAGTTTGACGATCCTTTTAGTCATTTCAATGGTCAAAGAGAGCCAAAGAAGGCGAAAATACCCATTTACGGGGCAATTGTACTTTCACTTGGGCAATTGATGCCCAATCATAAGTGATTAGTAATGAATTTATATTTGGATATGAATACCATATATGATATGGCTTGATTAATCTGGTCATCGTGTGGGAAGATCGGAGATATAACCCACCCAGTTTTAACCCAATCAAAAATCCCCTTAAACAAAATGCTCAGCTTGCCAAAAGAAACGTTTTCGCAGGAGAACTAAGAAATTGAACCCAATCTACAGGCGCTATCCCTCTGGCTCATCGAAGGTGCTGTATCCGTCCCGATTTATTAACGAGTATTTTTAGTTCACCATGCATGTGATCAATCAGCGCATATATTGGAAAGCCGGAGTAAGAAGCTCAACGGAGCGCCCACCAGCCGCGTCGGCATGTCAAACACATAGTTAGCAAACAGAATCATGAGTGGTTATTTCCTGTTTGCCTTTCTGAGCTAACGCCTCTTTCAGAGAAAAATGTTACCAAGGCCAAGATGTGCAAGAATGATAATAGTACCAAGAAAGCTTCAGGAAAGGCCAAGACAAAAGGCAAGAGTACCACAGAAGATATGCAAGAACATGACCATGCCTGGGGGACCAACACATCATGCCTACGTCCTTTGTCACCTTCTGAACAGAGAGAAAATTCCTACCTCCTACTGACCAACAATCGTGAGTGCTGCAAAAGCCATTGCTAACAAGCACCTTGGAGGGAAATGCAAGCATGATGCCAAGAATGCTCAGAAGCCGGAGGGACCCGTTTACGACCTTGGAGACAATTCTTCACCCCTTCTTGATCTCAAAAGGGAGACTGCCAAGAGTGGCGCTCAGGAATAGAACTCATTCTCCTGCCCATTATGATTATGCTCACTTGCACTGCACTCGCTTCGAATGGACTATATGGCGGACTGTATGCGCCTCGATTGACATTTTTGCTTTGAATGAACTGCCTTGTATACTTGCAATTTCCGAGCTTATCTCTCCCTCAAATACTCTATTAAAATCATGTAAAATACTACTTGCTATGTACTATATGTATGTCAAATTTGAGGTTCAGAACATGAGTGGTACTTGAGAAAAGTGGGAAGAAGATGCCAAAATGAGCCCGAATCAATACAGACAAGTTTTACGAATTTTCGGAGCATGGTTTCTTAACCATTTCTTCCCATATTGGTATAAAAAGTACATATATAGAATCAGCATCTTCTCAGCCTTCTGGAAAAAAAGAGGCTGCGAATTTTGAACGTGAAATAGGCTCAAAAAGTGGATTTCTTTGCAGCGTGAGGAAAATACGCCATCACACTTCTGAGAGCTGGTTTCTAATTTCTCACATCAGGTCTCACATCCAAGATTGACAATGTCACGCATTTGTCACATTGTGCAGAATGCCAAATTCTGTGACAGGCATCACATTTTGAAAGTTTTCAGTTTTCATGTATTTCCCTACTATACAATGGGGTTTGTTTTCACATAATCTTGTAGCGTACATCTTCAGTGTAGTGTATATCAGATTTGAGGATAATTGATTGAGAAATTGATTCAAAATAAAATAATCTTAATCTAGCGTGCGAAGTGACACTAGTACACTGTAGTTGCTGAACTTTGTTAGACACTGAAGCGAAATCGTGGACGGGGATCTGGGATTCTGAAGAGAAGGTGGCCTGGTGCTTCACCCATCATGCTATATCTTATAAGGTCGGTCCACGTGTCATAGTTATACCACGCGTGTCATAACGTTGGACGATACCTTATAACACCGGATGATTTTTGTTACACCCACCCAGCTCGAGGGCTACAACTTTTCCGGAATACTGTATCCCACTTTATTTGGACTTGCATTTAATCCCCCCTATAATTCGACGTCCTCATAACGTCCCTCTCCATGCCCACAGTCAACAATTTCTTTTCAAATGGAAACGACTTTGTCATAAATGGTGGCAATTTCGGTACCATTGTGATCAACAATATTCAAGCGACCACTGTCTTCATGACTGGATATTCTCTAGATCGTCCAGCAGGTGCTGACGGCAGTCAGCGTGGTACTAGGACAGACATGCGAGGTCGAACCCCTGCAAGTGACACCACAGGTGTTCCAAGTCCAGCACCAGACACCACCACTTCGAGCGCGCCATCCTCGTCGGGTATTTGCATACAGCCACATGTACGCCCAAGACAGGTCCCCATACATAGATCCAAGCGCCCTAGAGGAACCATCTCTTCCAAAATGTGTCAAAGACGAAACGATAAACGCCATCCCCAATGCTGAGCATTGATTTCTGGAACGCAGATAGAGGTCAGAAATGTGAGTACTATGTCACTAATAGGAGGTAGTATATCTCTGACTGGCGGGATAACCAGCAGGATCGAAGCCGGTCAAACACTCGAATGGAGAGCATCACGTTGACACATTTCCAAGCATAGTGATAAGCCGTAGTCTCACGACGCTGTATCTGTATAGATCCTTGCCTCAGTGAATGGTCTGATTATGATTTCAGAAATATCCAGAGACTCTAACATGATAAGTCCCACATGAGAGGGTATTGTTATATTCTAGAAAGGTCGGGGCATTGCAATGAAAAATGACATCGAGACACACTGACGTCGTATGGCGCTCACTAGGAGCATCCAAATTAGAGTTTCCACTTATTATTTTTTTTCATATTGTCTGTCCCCTTTTTATCTCCTGCGTGAAAAACCTCGCTTGTTACATTGGAGAGATGGTTATGATTAAGCTCCCGGGTCGTCATTCAGATAAATAGCGTACACTCAATCTTGGTACAGGAAGAAATTCCCGCCAACAAGCGTCAGCTTATATTCCTCCGCAAACTTCATCGGGTTCCAGCTCCGACACTCCTTAAGCTTGGTCCGATATTCAACTGCACCTTGAGGTATATTCACTCCACCTTCAGGTTCTTCAAACAATACGAAGGCTAACAAAGTTTGATTCCATGAGCAAGAATTGTCAGTCTCAGATCGTGGATAAGCCTACTGTATTAATGTAGACCACTACAAGGCGGGGGTCCAGGCGGTCAGTAAGGCATGGTAGCGAGTTTGGTCTCAAGCACATGCACGACCTTACCTGGCTCTGGCTGAACACTTGTAGCCTGTAATCCAGTAATCTTGAGAGAAATTAAGCAATCATGGCAGGACTACACCAGAGGCGTCTGGAGAGAACGTAACACCCAGTGCCTCCACTGTCGATATTTTGGCTCTGCGCTGCTAGGCGCATCTGGATCTGTCATCACAAGCACATATTTCACGTCCTTCTCTGGGATCGCATTGAGAGGCATTATGCCGATCTCTGGTTCTTCTAGCATGTCTGAGCAAGTAACAGTATTTCCGAGATCTGTTCAAGCCCCAGTTGGATAGACAGCGGTGAAGATCGCAGTTGATTTGATGAGACTCTCGGGAAGGACATCAGGAATGGAATGTTATGAGGAGAGGACAGACACTGCGTTTTCATGAAACAAAACAAGGGGTGCGGATTCAACAGACGCATCGTGTAGCCAGTATAGGCCTCTTAATCTTGGTTATGGCTAGCCTGACCAGCCTTGTGCTACTCGGAGTAGCGCGGGGTCGACGGAATCCATCATTACTCTTGTATCCCGGGTGGGAAATCTGGTAAACATGAGTCACACCCCTGTGACGGCTACAGTCGTCTTTCCTTGCATTTCCGTCTCATACCGCAATGCCTGCCTCCCTTCGGAAACGCTATCTTTCCTGCCGATCCCAGTCCGGTTTTCATCATGAACTTAGGCAAGGTAAATCTGTAAGTTTGCGCATCTGCACTCTTTGCCTACGGCAACTGACATGCCTCTCGCTACCTCTAGCAACCCAAAACGGCCGAAACCCGTGAATCGAGCTGATTATAGGCGTGATGTACTGGGCCTACCTGGCCCAATTGACCGTTGGCTCATGGCAAACATCGAAAAAATTGCCATGCAAGTTCTCTTCCGCCAATGAACTCGCGCTGGAAGGTGTCGAGGTCAACGAGGTCTTTGCACAATTGGAATGCGTGGTAGAGAAGGTGCGTCATCCATATTATGACTTGTTTTTTTCGCATTAACACACTTGTCCTTCTATCTAGCCCACTGATGACAGTGATTCCCCGTTCACCGAGTCATCGACCTACCGACTGTATATGTGCGCCTTTGTGTCGCATGCTCTCTCGGTCCCCCTTTGGGCACGTTCTAGCCCTTGGGCAGTCCTTGAGACATTCAAGGGAACCGCCAACGATCTGAGAGCACCCAACTGGGTTTCTTGGGACAACAACCACTACTTCTCCCCTCAACATCTGAACCTATTCATCGTGTTCTCTATTCAAGTTGCGGGATGGACAGACTGTACTCAATGGACTGGTGGTGTCAACAACAGGACCAGTGATTCAGATGACGACTGGACAGATGATGATCAATCATCTGATTCTACTGGACCTTACTCGTCTGACCTCGGAACACTAGTTAAAATCACCGACGGAGTGATGATGCGTCATCGAGATTTACGGAGATATGTTCGACGACTTGAGGACTCAGGATCAACGCGTGGTGAAGGAGTTTTACGATGTATCATGTAGCGACAGACTGTAGCTATCACTGAACATAGTGAATCAATGATTGGATGGATACTTTCCGAAAAAACTTGATTGACATGGCAGCAACAACACTTATAAACACAGGTCCAATGTTCTTCCTCCTCCCACCACCTCCCATCTCTCCGTTAACGTTGGGGCCAGCCGTTAGGTGACAAATGAACTCAAACCTGGGACATGACATCTAACTGTACTGACTGACCAGCACTGAACGGTTTGCCGCACCTACTGTCCAGCATCGTGGGATTGCCACACTCCTATTCTATAACCCATGGTATTCTGCACTCAAAGACTCTCATCCTTCCCACCTTGGCCACCCCAGGTTGTGTCTCGCTTCCGACTTGTTATCTCCTCTCACTTGATGTCACGGAGTTTGGTCTCAGAATCTCCTCCCATTACTTATACACTGGGCCGGTGAGTCAATACGGCGACCATATCATTGAGAACATACTGAAATGTGATCAAAGATCCCGACCTTACTGTAATTGTATTGGATATTTATCGTGATTATCATGATAAAGTTGCAACAAGCCATGTGGGATATTGGCTCGCCAGCCCAGGTATACAGATGATTTGAGCCATTGAGAACATAGTAGTAACAGGAATATCCTTGGATATAACCAGGATGGGAATCGTTCTTCTCGCTCAGCTACAGGTTCACATGTCCCTGAAGGGTTGGCTTCACGCAACCGTTTCGAAAACGCTCGCTGCGACTTTTCCTTCACTTCTACCACGCCCTCTCCAACGTCCTGAATATCCGGCCTTGCCACTCCAATTTCCCAACAACAGGCTACATGCTTAGCCAAAACTCCTGCCATTCCGCTTTTCCATCGACAATTTGACTGGTTTTCGGAAGGTTCCCACTTTTTATTGTCGGGAGATATTGTGATACTCCCTTATCCATTCGTGTCTTTTCTCTGAATTGGCGCGTCTAGCGGAACTGAACGGATGTCGACCACAACAATGGCGATAGCGTGACACCCATGGCCAATTTCCGAGTTAAGTATTGCGTTGGAGAGAGAAAACTCCTGTCGGGGATAACCAAGCGAGCAGAAATCACCATGGCGAGATAAAGAAACGTAACTCACGCGTTGAAATTGAAGCAACGGTATCGCCAAGCGGGGCGCTGTTCGCTTGATGTAAGTACATGTCAATCAAGCAGGAAAGGCTATGCGCGCGATGAAGACGATCCGCCCAGTGAGAAGGAACGGAGTGCAGTTTTGGTAAGTTGGTGGTAGATTCGATTATTTTCAGAGTCTCCATATGGCTCCCGGAATTGTTTCCAGTATTATTTCGATTGGTACCAGCTACCAGGAGGGCCAGATAACCCATCATCCCGCACACAATCCCAATGTAATAGTCGACGTGTCGGAATAAATAGGGTTCGAGGTCTGTTCACGGCCTTAGTCTTGCCACCAGCTTTCAATTAAGGGAGAAGCTGTGTCAGAGAGGACCGTACAGCGGAATTGAAGAGTGAGTAATAGCCACTCCTAGTGTTTTTGAGCAAGAGCCACAGCACAAGAGTTAAAGAGGAATATCATGGAGGTTTTCATGCAAGGTACACCATCTGTGTCGAGTTGTAAAGCGGCATCGTTCCGCCCCTAATCATCGTTCTCACGGACCCTAGAATCAATTGACCAATTGCCAATCACGAACTTAACAAGAAGCTTTTCGGAATGAAAGATGGTCTTATAAGTAGGTTCATATTCTGTAACGAAAGCGCCTTTTCCTGGAGGTTAGGAAAAGGGAGACCTGATTTGGCCATTGTCCTACAGATGACACCGAAATCAAGAATTGAAAGATGAAAATGCTCTCCTATCTTCGTCGCCGTCTACCACGCGTAATAGTGCTCGGTCCCCCTCCCCCTGCTGCCTCCGCCTTCTCCTTTGCAACTGCTTCCATAATGATCTCCCAGAATTTGTCCTCTGTTTTCTTCGCAGCCTCTCTAGAATATTCCCCCACGTGTTCAATAGAGCCATAACCAGCCTCACCAATGGCGTTGGAGAGCGATATAGCCAACCCCTGTGCCTTAAGCCAGAACTCTCCCCATCGTCTCCCGCCACTAACAATTTCACTCGTAGTGGGTGTCACTCCCTGTGAAACGTCTTGAAGGTAATCTGCGATGAGTGTTTGCATTTTCTCGGCGAGTTGAAAGATTATAGGATCTTCTTGTCGAAGCGATGAGTTCGACGGAATTGACATAACGTTCTTGGCTATTGCGATGAGATTAAGAGCTACCGCGTGTCTTCCGCGCGTGATTTCAGAGTCCAAAGGAACTCGAGATGCAACAAATTCCTAAAGTGAAATGAGAACGTGAAACCTTTTAAGGAGCTGGGACATGGCTTACGCGTTGGAATTTCCGTCTTTCTTCTGCGTCAACTTCAAACAAACCTTCAGGTCGAGTGAGGAAGAGATTGATATTGTAGCCCAGCGTAAACGCCCGCCCAAGGCGTGTTGAATGGTCGGCAACAAGTGTGCTGAGGTCGGGTGAACAAGCATGAGCTTCGACCAGAGAAAGCCAATCATCCCCAGACTGGTCGGACGATTTTGCGGAAAAACTTCGCATTGCATGGAAAGCAGCGGGTGATAAAGCCTTCACGGTTGCCGGATTTTCTTTGTACATGAAAGACTGGAATTCAGGATACGTTCTTGCCTGCAGGCGACCTGTTCGAAATGCCTTAACCGGTCAGTATATCAAGAGGAGTATGACGAGACACTTACTGGATGTCGGAAAGCTTCGCGCTTGGACAAGGCTCTGATAGGTTGAAGGAGGGTTGAGCAGCGGAGCATGATGGAGGTGGTTAAGAAATAAGGCCCAGACCAGCCTTTCCTTACTGACGAATGTCGAAGACTCGGATTCGGAAAAGCATGACGATATCCCCACGTGATGGTGTATAAGTAAGCGGAATTCGCCGATTGGGCGAGATGAATAGATGTGATTCTGACAGGTTGTGCTCCTTTTCAAAACCTTGGCCCCTTGCACGTCTTGATGACTTCACTGATCCGTTCAAACACCTTCGTCGTCTTCAAATTGTTTGGTATACAGTGGTGTCATCGCACTCCTTCTATCCTCCGAGTAACTCTTGCCTTCCCTGCTGGTCCCCCCTCCTACCATGAAACTCTTTTCCCATCTTCGTCAACAAGAGCGCAGGAAAGTCACAGCTGCCATTCTCTCCGCCCAACCACTCATACT
Organism: Leucoagaricus sp. SymC.cos; assembly: GCA_001563735.1. Taxonomy (NCBI): domain Eukaryota; kingdom Fungi; phylum Basidiomycota; class Agaricomycetes; order Agaricales; family Agaricaceae; genus Leucoagaricus; species Leucoagaricus sp. SymC.cos. Next base: position 7,167 of record KQ963477.1, on the reverse strand, counting down.
ACAAACATTACCTGGCATACCGCTAGTGGTCTCAATACGTAAACGTGACATTGCGTTGCGCATCCACGTGTTTGTTATCATGGAGACGTCTTTCCCACCTCTTGCTTTTGGCTGTTTGCGAAGTCCAGCCCCTCTGCACCCACCTCCGTTTATATCCTCCACGGAAACAAAGGCATTCATGATTGATCTTACCGCCGTGTAGCGCTCCTTGGCCATCTTCCTTGTCAAGGACGCCATCTTGTCGATATTAAATGCCGAATGCTTTGTTCAATATTATCGCACGAACCGACTCGTACCAGGAAATATGGACTATGCTCTTGTGACTTATGGTGATTGGAATCCCCGGGCCGAGCGTAATCTCGGCCAGTGACTTTTTTCCTTCGACGCAACGGCAACATGCGCGGGTGGCGAATTTAACGCGAAGAGTTGGGTATGACCCCACCGCAAACGCAGTAGAGGCGAACGTTATTTTACGAATGGAAATCATGGCCAACAGGACGTTTGGGTACACTACACAAACAAACACACTCATTCCCTGGCTCGAACCTGGCTTCGGAATCTGGCTTCGGTGACTTCAAATCAGATCAGGTACAATAGTGATATTTGTGGCGTACGACTACAATTGCCACTGGTCAGACTTCTCCTTGGATGTGTTGAGGTGACGAAGCCCCTGTTCTTCAGTTCCTTATTTATTATTTCTATTTCCTTTTCTATCATTCTTGCTTGTCCCTCTTCTCGATCGTATCTGCTTTTCTTTGAAAACTCAATTTTCATGTTTGTGCACCTCAGCTGTTGACGACCATGTCGGACATTGAGGTGAATAGGGCTTCCCGCAACTTTCTTTTCATATATTTCTTACGCCTCTACCCAGATCTAACCTACGCCGTACACTTACAGGATGGATCGGATGTGTTTCATGCCACGTTTAATGGGTCCGACTGGCAACTGCGTGAGGTTTCTGACGACCCAGCAAGTAAGTTGAATATCCAAGAAAGGCTCCAAATTGATCTAATTCACCTGCTGGCTTTACTGTCATGCTACTAGCCAGACCAGACCCAAGTGCTCAAGCCCATCCTGGTACCGCTGGCCCCGTAATAGGATTTCATCCATTCTCCGAAGAACTTCCATTGTCGACTCGGGCTCGACAACTGACTATGCGTGTTTGTACATGTTTGCAGAGTTCCTGATGACTCATCACAACACGAAATTTGGCTTGCCGTGTATTTATTTGCAAGTTGCCCGCCTGGCAACTCTTCAGCTTCAAATGACGACCAGATATGTATCAATGTTAGATTGGGCTCAAAGTTTACCGTGCCTGTCCATGTAACTTAACACTCCGGGTTTCACGACCATCAAGCCTGGAACCCGGCCATTTCCGGCCTCCTGACGACTCTGATGATCGGTTCAAACCTCTTTGATGTTCTTGTTATTAAGACGGCCTATGAATAAAACCTCCCTTTGACACCCCCTCTTCATGGATTTCTTTTCCAACCTTCGTCAAAAAACGCATACAAAAGCAGGTCTCACGTCTTCCTTCCAGCCACTCATCCCACAGAAGTGGCCCCGCCTCCTGAAGCTCAGATACGAAAACTCCATGTTGCTTGGCGTATCATTGCTTTTGCCGTTATAGAGACCGCCTTCCTTGTCCTCGCATTTCGCTATCTGAGAAATCCAATCCCTCTCTTCCCTCCCGATTTCATCTCTACTACGGAAACAAAGGCGCTTACGACTGCCGTCGCTCTGATATGGCATACGCTAGCCGCGTTTCTCATCAAGGACACTGTCGTGTCAGTATTCAGCACTGAATGTTTTGCACAGTATCATCACACAAAACAACTTGTGCCGGGCGATACCGACCAGGTATCGCTAATCACGAGTGGCCTATTATCACAAATATCTCTTTTTCTTACCTACAAACCCACCTCTATCTTCCGGTTCGCATTGGTCCTACTAATGTTGGTCCTAATCATTGGACCGCTCGGCCCAAGCGTCATCGTAGCCAGTGACGTTCCGGTGACGCGAGAGGAATACGCGAGAGTGGCAAATTTGACTCGACGTGTTGGTTATAATCCGTTCGCAAACACTGCGGGGGCCGACGTCATCTTACGAATGGAGCTCTTGGGAAACAGGACCCTTGGATACACGACGGAGGGAAACATTCTCATTCCCTGGCTAGAACCCGGCTTTGAGACAACGCCCGATAGGATCACGTACGAAACCGACGTTATGTCCTACAATTATGATTGTCGCCGGACTCAATTCTCGGTGGACGATTCTGAAGGCTTCAGTTTAGTGTTCAATGGGACAAAGTGGAAACCACGATCCGATGATGTCTTCACCAGTAAGTCAGGCTTTCTGAGTGCGAGGTTCGATTTGATTGTACCCTTTTCCCAGATGCTGTTGTGTCACTTGTCTCGCCCGACCAAAATTCCAGTTGGCCAGTGAGCCCTCTATCTGCCTACGTGTTTTCTTATCGCCCAATGTTCCTCGGCGGCGCGGAATACACCATCACAGTAAACAAGTCATATTCGTTGGGCCCAGGCGAAGGCTACACAGTGGGCGTCTTGCTTTGTGACCCGCTTCACGATTTCGAGAGCGGAGGTGATGCTCGATCAAGCAAGACTCTCCGCCACCATCTATTCTGACCAACCTTTGGTGGGTGACGTGCCACAGTCAGCAGCAATTGGCATATTCTCTGGTAGTCTTCTAGACTCCTTGAATAAACGGGAATATGATTTTGGTCAGAACGGAGCAGCACACGTCATGTTCTTTATGGATCAGGGTATTGGTACTCTGCTCTCTCCAGAGCAAATTGATCAAAGCATGAACCATGCAATTCAATCCGCCGCAAAGGCACACATCTCTGGTCCTCTCATTGGTGAAGATGGCGGGGAAACTACGTACACTTGGAGTAAGCGGAGTATTTCCATAGAACATCGGCAGCTTTCGTTGGTAACGAGCAAACCGTTCATTATTGTCTTGTTGGTTTTGGACGCATTAGTGTTGCTTGTGTCGGTCATTATGTTGCGCATGATCAATGCGGAGACTATGTACTTGTTTGATTTGCGGACACTGGAAAAGATTTACGAAGGTAAGTATCTTAGCCCCGAACAACTGATAAAATAGATATTTTTTTGATTTCAGATATATACGGCATTAAGTCGCAATAGAAGCGAGTAGAGGAGTGTAGATGTATGCTGTCATTCATTTATTCTGCGCATTGATTACTTGATTACAGTACATAGGATGATTCAAAGCACCCAGCGCTCAGCCGTCGATGGTATCAGATAGACCCATTCAGCCCACTTTCGTCTCCTTCTTTCTTTTGTCTCTGCTTCAGAGATGTAGGAAAAATTTCCAGAATCTCCCTTCAACTTCCTTCACAGCATCTCCTGAGTCATCTCCGATCCTTTCAATTACGCCATATCCAGCCTGATCAATGATATCGGCGAGTTCCAAAGCAGTGTCCCCTGCTTTTGCCCAGAACTCTCCCCACCCCCTACCTCCACTGACAATCTCACTAGTAGAAGGATCATTTCCCTGTTCAATGTCCCTTAAATAATCAGCGATGAGCAATTGCAGCTGCTTGGCGAGTTCAAAAAATCTCGGATGATCTTGCAGGAGTGACGAATCTAGTGGAATCGATGTAACGTTGTTGGCTAATGCAATTATATTGAGAGCCACTGCATGCCTTCCACGTGCGATCTCAGAACACAACAGTACTCGAAGAGTAGCAAATTCCTAGAGAGGGAATAAGAAATGTTAAGATGATTTCAGGTGATGGGACATACATCCTGAAACTTCCGTCTTTCCTCTCTACTAACTTCAGGCAATGCATGGGGCCGAGAAATGTAGAGAGTAATATTATACCCCAGTGTAAATGTACGTCGGGGGCGAGTCGGACGGTCGGCAACGAGCATATTCAAGTCCGATGGATGTGCGTGAGACTCAACAAAACGGAGCCATATTTGTCCTCAGATCTGCCAAAAATATTTAGAGAAAAGCTCCGCATCGAAGTGTGTACTAAGGTCGCCGTGGGTTTCAATCTTCCCTGAACCCCGGAAGCTCAGAGAGGGTAAGCCCGGATTGTTTGATTGGTCCCAACGGATCAGCAATTTAGCGGGCAAAGGCAAGGACTCCCACTGAATGTCGAAAACCGTGGTGTAGGAGTGCGATCCTTTCAAGTTTAAGAGAAGTTGAGCAGAGGAACATGGAAAAGCTGTCGTAAATCAAAAGTGCAGCGTTCCTGTTGTGCAGGAGACTCTTTGAGCTTGAGGCTCACCAGGCCGAACTCGTTACATTGCGACTCACGTTATCGTGTATGATTTGTACAGTCATAGCGCAGGGATTTTTGGAGCCACGTAAATGCATTGTATCGGGGCAGAACTTCCACTTCAACGTTCAAGACTAATGTGAATGGTTGATGCCCTTTAATTAAACATACTCAATTACCTGTCAATTTTCGTGGCATGGGGGACTCAGGCTTTTTCAGGTACGCTTCATAGCTAATCTCTTCAGGGCTTCCCGGCTCACTCTGTGCAGTGGGCAGGATGGACTTACTCCCCATTGAACTTCTCCTCAACATCTTCCATTGCTATACTCTTTCATCACCAGAATCTGCGCAGGTCGCGGGTTCGTTCAGCAGACACCGACATGAGATTGCCACCAATTACCCTTTGTTATGGTGCGATCTTCGGGTGGACGTCTCAGAACAGCACCCTCCCGTTCATCAGCTTAGAATGTGGTTAAAGTGCTCATCAGATGAATCTCTGTACATCTCGATTTCTGCCTCTGCAATGGGACCATGGTTCACCAATTTCTATTATTCATGGAGCGATGAGGGAGAAGAGGCGGAAAGATACCATGATTTTCTTAAACAAGTTCTCGACACACTACTCCCTGAAGCACATCAATGATCTTACTTAGACCTTGATATTACACCACCCTTCATGAAAGACTTCGAGGGTCTTCCCCTTCATGAAGCAAGAGCGCAGCTGAGATGGGATGAATCACCCGTGGTGTCGGCCATCGCATCAGCACCTTCTTTGATGAGCTTCAAATGGATAGGAGTGGACCGTCCTGATGGCGAATGGGGGGCACCTTCTGCCACCTATACATTTTCCTGGGAACGGCTGTCGTGCCTGGAGCTTTCATGGGGCAGGGCTTGGGAACTATATATCTATGTCCTTTCTCGATGTACGTCAGTCCAGGAGCTCGAACTTCAAGCCATGCTTTTGTATGATCAAGTATCGGAGCTGTCCCAACCTGTCCTGCTTCACAATCTTCGCAAACTCAAAATCAATACCTTGACCTCGAATTTCTTCTGAGTCATTCATTGTCTATGTTGCCCCAAGCTTCAGGCATTCAGCCTGGACATCAGGACATGCATCCCATCCTCCGAGGACACCGGAGAACGATACCACAACCTTATCACATTCTTTCAGACCTTGGACCTCAATCCCAACGCAATCGAAGTCACCATTGGTAGACACATTCCTGGACAAATTCTCACATCGCTAGCTCGGGCTTGTCATCAGACGAATACACGGTGGCTCCAAATCGTAATTCAGAACAGTGATTTATATACCATTTCATTTGATGAAATTGAAAGGGACTTGATAGGGGATAAGGCGAATCATGGATCTCAGAGCCTTCCTCTGCACATATGGTTGGATGAGGAGAACGGGCTGCTGGCTATCCTCGCTACGAATGCCATCGGAGGGTAGCTATGCAAATCTGAGAAGGAATCTAACTTCTGCGTAACCCTATGGACCATGTCTGTTGATTAAATACATTACATGGAAGACGATGGGTATCGGGGAAGCGTTTCTATTTCTAGCCATATAGCGAATAGAAAATGTAGCCGACCGAAAACATCGAACCTTCAGTACTGAACACTAGGTTCAAATACCAAATTACGCACTGTTGCCTTTTCAACGGTGATGCTGATTCTAATAGTATTGGCTTTGGCAACTACCGTAGCACAATTTGATATGTATAACTAGATGTCCAGACATGATTGAGTAAAGAATTGTAGATCACTGAGTTGTGGGCTGTCAACATGGATCTCTTTATTTCGTGTGTCCCGGTAAGCACATTGGCTTCGACATCAGTTCCCGCGGTATCAGTAGAGTTCAGTTTTGGTAAATCAATTTAGAGATTCTGCAAAAAGTGGGAGCCAAACATTGCCACAACCACATGTCTTGCAATGTGAATTTGCCATGCAGAGTGATCACATCGCACACGAGGACCATCCATTTATTTTCTGGATTCCAACATCCCTAAAATTATTGTACATTACGAACCAAGATCTCAGGCAATAAACATGGTCAGATTTTGCACTAAAGACGAATAACGGATACAAGAAATGAGATGCGCATCGCCAATTGGCTATATAGGCTTCTTTAATGACAGACTAGTAAGACAGCGGTTCATGATTGAATTGTCTCTGTATTGATTCTGAGTTAGCTCACTTTCAATACATTATACCAGAAGCCATTCACCTGTTCCATTATCCAGCCTATCACATCCAGGATTGAATCATTGTGGGTGTGTTTGTTTGGGTTTTCCTTTGTTGTGACGCTGAAGCTGGGGGGTTTGGTCGACTATTGCCCTCTCTAAATGCCTTCTTTACAGTTGCACTATCCTTTGCAAACTCTTTCTGTTGCTTCATTGTACACTTTCTCCATGTGAATATTTCCTTCATGCCAATAGCATTAATTGTAAGGCATGGAATGGAGTTGTGCACATCCTTGATCCATGGTATCTCCTCCGGCCTTTGTGTCACAGCCATCCTTCTTGTGGGTGGGGGTACAATATCTGTGAGCAGTGCATGAGAGAATGAAAGCAATGGTTGAAGTGGCTTGAAAGTGGTCATTAAAATATCATAGGACCCCAAGTAACAGTTCGACAGTGCAAATGATGTTCAAAGGTGAGAAAGGAGATTATCGAACTGCTGAATATTCTTCTGGACTTGCTTGCAGCTCTTTGTATTGAAAATTCCTTTCAAAACTGGATAGATTGAGAGTAGTTCTGGCATGAAGTTCTCATCAGCCCTCAAGCTGTTATAGGTGCTTTTCGGGGTTGCTACCCTGGGGAGCAAGGTAGGTCCCTATCCTGACACTTCAGCAGCTGTCTTGGTATACATTTTCCTCAGGCGGAGTATTG
>KQ963475.1:1487-49443 GCA_001563735.1 Leucoagaricus sp. SymC.cos | reverse complement strand
AGCCTGCCTATCAATAATGCTTTGAAGGCTAGGAAGCAGCTTGTTTGAGATGTCGACAGTGTTCTCAAAGTGAGCCCACATTTGAGTTAGTTTCAGTTGAACATCAAAGTCAACAGTGTGTTGTTGATGTTCAGTAGGAATGGACACAGGAGAATAGAGCTCTATGTTTGTTGCAGGATGTGTGCCCATTATTTTCATAGGCCTAGGAGTAAGGGTACCTTCTATAATAGAAGGTTGAACGTTGGTTGGGGTAGAGCATCCTCATTGAAGGGCTTGTTGATTAGGGGGAGGTGACTTGGTATGAGGCGTAAGTTCCTTGTTTTGAAGGGATTTGTGGATAGGTAAAGCAGATTGTTGCCGAGAGACAACAGATGACACTCTGGAAAAATGTTGTCGAGACTTGGTACAGCCTCTGGTATTGGGAGGAGATTTGTCTTCAGAGGAAGACAACTCATATTCAGAGCTTGAGTCATTAGCTATTGCTTTGGACATAGCTTGTTCAGTAGCTTGGATGTCGATAGCAGATGCATTGTGCCCAGCACATATAGTGACAGCCTTCAACTTGGCCCCCACACCAGAAAATCTACCACCACCTTTCTTATTTAACTCTCTACTACTATCTCCCATAGATTTGTATTTGTCATAGGTTGTTGTATTTGCAGTAAAACCACTAGAGAAATATTGATGATAGTGGTTCATGGGAAAGAAGGGAATTACCTTCATGCATCTAGATTGCTTCTAGACCCCTCCATACACTCTGGCCAAAAGCACTCAATCGCTATAGCCAATATGCTCTGTCCATAGCTAGAATGTTCTAGTCTTCATCACATGGACTTCTGGTACATACCTGCCAAAAGTTTGCAATGTGACTGTAATGCTCTAGATAACAGGCCTGGACTCCCATGCTGCCTTCTTCACTGAATACACCTCATGGTTAAAGCCAATTTCTGACATGCTGAGTTGTGCGTTAGTGTCTCTGTGTCCCACCTATGCCAAAAGTCTACTAATGCTTGTATCAAAGAGTGGCAAAATTTATTCCTTAATAACACTCAATACCATGGGCACTCTTTCTTGATGCTACACAGCAAATGTTTCCAGGGTGATATCATACTCCCTCAATACCACAATGGCAGCTCCTGGTTATCAGAACTTTGTGCTTCTTACTCTCTCTCTGATGATGATCCCTCCAACATTGTCACAAATTTTAGCATCATTACTCATGCCATCTGCACTATTCTTAACCACACTCCCATTGGTTCATATTGTGCTCAATTCTTTCCTCACAAGCCTGTTACTTGTCCTTGTGGTTTCAGATTTGAAACATGAGAGCATATAGTTATCAGGTGTTCTCTCTTTGTCAGAGAAGGCATATCCATCAACATTCTAAGTCAGTTCACTGACTTTTTATCCTACAACCCTCTTTGCACACTGCTATATAAATTTTTGAATTAAAAAAAAAAAAAAAAAAAAAACTCCAGATCACAGGTCTGGACTCCCATGCTGCCTTCTCAGCCAAATTCACCTTATGATCAAAGCCAACTTCTAACATGCTGGATTGTGCATTAGCATCTCTGTGTCCCACTTATACTAAAAGTCTACTAGTGCTTGTATTAAAGAATGGCAAAATTTATTCCTCAATGACACTCAATACCATAGGTGCTCTTTTTTGATGCTATATAGCAAATGTTTCCAAGGCAGTGTCATACTCCCTCAATACCACAATAGAAGCTCCTGGTTATCAGAACTCTGTGCTTCTCACTCTCTCTCTGGTGATGATCCCACCAATATTATCACCAATTTCAACATTGTTACTTGTGCCACCCATGCTATTCTTAATCACACTCCCATCAGGTCATATCATGCTCAATTCTTTCTTCACAAACCTATTACATGTCCTTGTAGTTTCAGGTTTGAAATATGAGAACATATAGTTATTGGATGTTCTCTCTTCATCAGAGAAGACATATCCATCAACACTCTAAGTCAATTCATTGACTTTCTATCCTATAACCCTTGTGCTTTCACATTTCATGCAAACAACAAGAATATCCCATTTCCTTATACTCCTACTTTACAATGTGCTGGGCTGCACATCAGCATCTCTGCATCTCATCATACTCCCCTTCCAGCTTCCATATGACTTAAGTGACATCAGTAAGCTTCTCTTGGATTGACTCATATTTAGTCTTCACCTTTCACTATCTCTTTATGAATTCTGTCATGTCTCTCATAATTTTAGCATTTTCTTTTCTTCTGTTGTTGTTGTTGTGGTTTGAACTTACCTAGCTTTGTCATACTTAGTTAGGCACAGACTGCGATTGAGCACTGCATAATAAATTTTTGATTTAAAAAAAAAAAAAAAAAAAAAAAAAAGAGATGGGCAGGAGCACTTACTAGGGGCACATAGGCTTTAGCGAGGTCAACAAGCATGATGAGCATGGACAAGTGTGGACAAGCATAAATAAGCACAATCTAGCATGATCTAAGTATGATCACTTGTCATTAGCATGAAGCACATTTGCAAGCATGGTCCAGCATGAACTGGGCATGAACAAGCATGAACAGATGTGAATCTCAACTCAAGTTAGTCTGAATCTAAGCACAGATAAACATGAGTCTCTGTGAATAAGTGTGACTCTAAGCATGAACTAATGCATGAATGAACATGGACCTGGTGTGAGTCCAAGCATGATTAAGCATGAGTTGCATGAGAAAAGCATGAAATATGTCTGACCAAGTGTGAGTTGCTGACACAAGCATGAATTCTTATGCCTTGACTGCTTTGCAGCATGATTTATGCTTCAGGTGTGAATGAGCATGAATTTGGTGGGAGCTGGAAGTGTGATGGCCTAAGGCAGATGTGAAGATGAGCCTTTATCTTATCTCTCCATAGAAGAATCTTTTGATCCAGCCATTTATCCACTCCATCTTGGCTGATTTCTTCAATGTATACTCCCTGATTTCAATGAAATATCTAATCCTCCTGAATCTGAGTGATCACAGAATGCTAAGTTGCTCAATCATGAAATCTTCATCAATTAGATTTCATCTAACAGAACATAGCTCAGGAACGCAAGCATGAAGGACCCTTCATGCTTGTCACGCTCCACACTTGGCAATCTTGTCAAAACCACATTGCCCACTTACTAGTGGTATACAATGAGAGTTAGGATGAGATTTCAGATATTGGCAGAGATCTCCATTATCTATCCATGGAGAAACAAGACAAGCCCTTGAGTCTGGCTCCTTCAAGTTGTAAATGCCAAGTAGTGGGACAATGTTTAGATGTGGGATGTGAGCTCAGAAAATAACTTCGTCGGCAAGAGCCTACAAGAGCTGGCATTGAGCCCTACTTGCCAATCTTACAGAAAATGAGATAGTCCATGCCCAAAGCTTCTTTTTCTGTTTTTCTCCTCTGGGAAGGTGAAGAACCCTTACACAAACTGCTTTGTTATTATATTTTGTCTTGTACATAAGTCCAGAGCCACCCTCATTTCCAACCTGCGTCGCAGTATAGTAGTCGAATCTCATGCTTTTGAGGTAAAGCCATCGAGGAAAGACTTGTTGTGCCTTCACAATATTAGCCAATAGGTGGAGAACGCGTCCTCTGTCGCTCTCAAGCCAGTGGTTCGGATTATTGATAACCTGTTCATGGCACATTGTAGCACACTCGAAATGTAAGCACCGGACTGACCTTGCTAAGAAAATTAACTGCGTATTGTGCATCCTCTCTTGTCATGATATTACTTTTTGACCCCATTGTGATGTTCAAGTTGGGAAACGTGACGACGTCCGAGAGTAATTTGTGACAGTCATCTTGAGTGGGCATGAATGAAGGCTTTGAGGATGAGCTGTCCATCGCACTGGAAAACTGGAAGTCGAAATGATGGAGAATGTCAGTCCTTTGGCGTCTTCTCGTTATTCGTTTTGGATCACCCTGTGGGTGAACGACATGCGGTTGAAGGCCATTGCAAGTGTCGGTGTCAAGAGAAGTACATTCAGATATGATTCTCCTTGTTGAAACCATTGGAACACACATGTTGATCCGCGAGGTTTCAGAGCCGAGTGCACCTGATGCATAGGGAACTTTCCATTTTAGCTAATGTACAAATAGTCAAGCGAGATAAGTATTGAAAGATAATTCCCACAAAGTTGTTATGAGGACAAGTTGGGTGAAATGATGAAAGTGTCAATTTACGTAGCGTTATCTTTACCTGCTTCATGTCATGCAGTCGGGATAGCAGAACAACGGCCGTTCTATGTCTACCTTTCCAATCTGTTGCTGTCCCTTGGTTTTCGATTGCTCATGACTGATGATAACGAGAAATACCATCGTGTCCAATTAATAAAAACCTACATTCTTTCTTGAGGACTCCTGCCTCAGCCGTCAAGCGTCTGCAAGGATACGTGAGCATGACACGAAAAAAAAACAGATGGACGGACCGAAGGAGTACTCAGCGAGTCACAGGCTACAAGTGACACTTTTCATGTGTGTTGGATAATCAAACCATATCAGCAGCTGAAATTGTTGTTGGAAGTCATCGAGAACATATTTGCCTCGTCACTTCCTTGCCGTGGCATACTTACTTCGCCTTCTCTCATTATATTGTTTGGCTCCGCAAAGAAGCCCTGCTTCTAACTTGGAATAGCATGTTGAAGCCAACATCGTGGGAAGGTACATCACATGTGGATGGACTGATTGGTGAAAACAAAGTGCTGCTGAAACAAGTCACCAGTTAAAGCGAGGGAAAGATGAAACGTCGAGGGGGAGAGGTAGACATGCAGAGGGCATAGCATTTCTGACATCCACTGCCCGTCGACAAGAATCCATCGTAACAAAATGCTCCCAGCCCTGATTCTCATCTCGGTGGCCAAGCAGGGGAAGGAAGTGAAACCAACATTGATGGTTGTTTCGGGTTTGCCCTCGAGTCCTACGATGCCGCCATTCTCACATTCAACATGTATTATATTCGCCATAATCACTACCTTCCAGATATTCTGTACGACAAGAAACTTACATCAACTTGAACTATTATACACATGCTTACAGAGTATACTAAAGGTTTTCCCTCGGCCTCCTTTTCCCAGTTGTGCCAGGTGACACCCTTCGAGAGCCCGTTTCAGTTGTGCCATCATCAGCAGTCGAATCACCTTGACGACTGCTTCCTGGGATCGTATCGTAATCGGGCGGCTGAAGGTCTTCCACAGGCCCAGCATCAACTTCGCACCTCACAACATTTTCTGGGACCGATCTATTCTGTGAACGCGTTGCGGCCTTGTTGGTGCGACTTGAGTGCGGGACTCCCATGAACGCTGTCACTTCTGGTACCCTTTCCGCTGCGTATTCGCAGAGTACATGGGGCTCGATGAAGTTAGCCCGTTTTTCCTGTTCATCTCTCCGTTGAAATCGACGTGTCCGCCGCCAAAACCAAGCGAGAAGTCCAATGATAGCGACGAAGGCGACACCGCCTACGACACCACCGATGATGGTGCCAACATCAGACTCTCCTTTGGCTCGGACTTCCACGACAAATCGGTCCACCGTGATTTGGGACTCATTGACAGCTACCAGGTTACCTGGAAGATTCCAGAGGGTGATCGTATGCTTTATCGTAGTATTCCATCGCTGATGATATAGAAGGACCTGTTTGTGTACCATGAACATGAAATGGAGTTTCAGTTTAATCAAATTGAGGACGCACAGGAGAATCGGACTGATCAGTACCTGTTGCGTTGGGTGGATTGATGATGCGAATGTCAGAATGATCTCTGTCTGGGTTACAATCCACACAAATTCCATATTGAGCCCCACTTCTCTTCAGGCCAAAGTAGTAGAATGCAACACCAGGAACAGGAAACGTCTGTCAAAGTTTCAGTTCATAAAAGAATGTAAAGTAAAAGAGTTCACACAAAAGACACGTTCGCGTATGGGCTACCTTTGAAGCTCGAGACAGTGTAATTACCCCGATTATTCACATCATCGGGGTCCCCCCATGGTTGTTTGGGTAGCCAACTTCCTCTCCATACAAAGGCGCCATCTGTTTCTTGATATGTGTTGTTTATCGTTCGCATCTAGTCTTTGTGATTTAGACAGAAGAGTCAACGAAGAGGAGAGCGGGGTGGGAGAAGCAAAGACCAATTACAATCAATCATTATATAGAAAAGCCAAGCTGAGTTGAAGCACGATCACGTCGGTGTCCTTTACTCCAACAAGGGACACCACTTTTACGTCAGCGAGCCTCATCGAGCTGATGAAGAAAACTCACGATGAGCGACATCACCAACCTGAGAACCATAGACGACCATCTAGTGTCTGACAATGCCAATCTCCGATATGATGCTCGTACTTGTGAAATTGTAAAGGCCAAGGAACATAGAAAACGCTCTTTAGTATGTATGATGGGCCAATAACTGCAGAGGTTCTCGCAGGGCGCCGGACGAAGCCGAGACTCCAACTCCACCTGAGCAGTAATTTTGAAACGAGAACAGATACCAAAACAAGCGCAGATTTAATCTGAAGAAGGTCGTTGTCGTGTCAACACCACTTGCTCCACTGAGAGCGAGCAGGCGTGCCCCGTAACATTAGAGCCATTGATTTGGTAGTGTGAAAAGTGAAAAGAGCGTGCGGACCAGGGAAGATATGCGCAGACTGGTATTGAGCGTGTGCCACTGAGTGAGCGCATTGGAAAGTATATGAAAGGACTAACTTATGTAGAGGAAATCGGGAACTCAGGCCGCTGGAAACTCGGAGACGCCACCGTGACCGTGAGTAAGTTGTTTATCAGCCTTTTATTGAACACTTATCTCCAACGCCGGCATCCTCATTACCATTCACCATGTCGTTCAATTTCAAAGTTTATATTCCTCGCCTTGTGACTACACTTCACCTTGGCGACACACGGCGCTTTGACCCAGATATACTTGCTCGCCACATTCAGTCACTCAGCCGGGGGCTGCCCACCCCTAATTCATGGTCAACCACCATTAAACAAGTTCAGGTTCCTCTGCTTGATGATTCAGGCAGACCCATTTCCCCTCCGCCAACCATTCACGACGAGAAGCTCGTCAAACTACTGAGCGATGCTTCCCTTATGAGCGATTCTTCCCTCTGGAGTCGTCTTGACTGTCTAGACCATGAAGTTGACAAGGAAGCTTTAACTCCCTCCAGCGTCATGGTCTACTCACCGCTCCTTCCCACAATGGACTCACGCGTAGAGCTGGTCAGCTTCAAGTCTTCTTCTCAAAGTGAAGAGTTAGAAGGTCCGTGTCTTCGTCCATGGTGCTTGACTCCTACGTCACCTTGGGTTTATCTCTTCTCTTTTCTACCGTCTTGGACCACTGCCTTTCCTTGTTCTACCACACCGCCCCGACGACTGAGGATAGAGTCCAGTCAAGAACGGCTACCCTCTCGAGAGAAAAGTTATCTTTCCAGTATCTTTCCAGTGTATGTGGTGGGGGTATCGAATGTGCGTCTTCATTGCTCGATCTACTGTTGTTTTGAATTCAATTCCGGCTCATCGGCGCCTCAGTTTCCTCCCACCTCCCGTGCTTGAAATTCTCGATCATTCTAGGCTCGGGGCTGTTCAACGCGCGACTCTCATCACACGTGCCCTTGTCTGGTTTTTCAACAACATACCCATTTTTTGCCTTACCACTCACCATCCGCCCCATTATTTTCTTACTCCAACAATTAATACCATACATAAGCTACATTGGCGCTTTCACCTCTTGGAGTTGGAGTTTCGTCCTCAGCTTTGACCGAAGAAACGGTGTAATTTTAACTGCAACGTGGATTGTCCCAATTGCCCTCATTCCTGGTACATGGCTTGATAGCGACTGGCCGACGAGTCGATAGCCTCTTTTCTTTTCAAAGTAAAGGAGGTGAATGTTAGAATGGACCTCGTTGTCTGTGATAGGGTTCATCCTGCCTTTATCTCCATTTGACCTCCTTTGATACTGTGGCCTTCCAGCAGCTCTCAAGCCGATTCTATCGAATCAATTGGATGTGCCTCGCCAAGATCCCCTTGGTTCGTAGATTATGATATCTCCCATGTTCTTCCTGGATCGTTTTGTTGACTCGTCCATTTGACGTAGCTCTACGTATTTAGCTTTGTTCCATAAACGCGCTTCCGTGGCTTGAGCCCATTTCTATCCAACCTAAGGTTTTGGTATTCACAGTGCAAGCTTTTTATTGGGCCCGCACTCGAGAAAAGCTAGGTGGTTGATGATAATTAGCCATGGAGATTGCTTCCCGTTTCCACGCCCTCGTTTCTTGCACGTCACTTCTTACTTTCAATTTGATGTTTTCGATGGTGGGCACACACTCGATCGAGTAGCCAGAGCTATTACCCCTCGTACCTTCACGATCAGACATGATTGTCACTGAATGATTTGATAGCAGGGAATTATGAAAAAAAAAACCCAGGAAAGTCCTTGAAGACTGAAATTGTAGTTGACGGAAGATCATCGTTCCCAACCTCGCTCGCACTTTGTACTCTGATAAGAGACTGACAGCACTGCGTTGAATGGCTGGTCCATTCGTAAACAAAACTATTGATGACACAAACCCGTCGTTCACTTATAATGGATCTGGAGGATGGACCCACACGAATGGCGGGGATGGCCGTTTCACTAGCACTTTTTCTTTGAGCGGACATCCCAGTCAAGATGCTACTCACTTCGTCGACTTTGTGAGTTCCGCTGCTTCAAACCTCTGTAAGGCACTACAACTCTAGGTGGTTTTAGAGCATCCCATATCCAATAATTGGAATCTACTACTAAAGCGGTCGGCAGACGCTCGCTTTCTTTATGTGCGTCGAGTCTCGACTATGGTGCAATCCCCAATTTCAAAATGGTGGAATCTGATCCACCTTCTGCTAGGCTCAGGGGCCCGATCGGTCAGTGCGGAATACATAGATCCTAGACTCAATGTTAAAATCTGCTCGGGCAGGCTCTGTTATATTCCGTGAACTTTTCGGAAGCAGGAATATTTCCTTAACGACTTCCATCTTCTCGCTGGCGATTGGCAGGTTCGACGTTGAAGTTGCACCGGACTACCTGTTACCATCATCATCCTCGTTCTTATCATCAGCAAATCCTTTCCATTACCAACCACTTCTTTGCTCCCATCGACGCGAAGATCCGTAGAGACGTCAACATCATTACTAACATCATTCATAGCGTCGGCCTCATCTATATCATACACTTCATCTCAACTACCAACCTCATCCCTAAGGTCAATGTCGTCTGGTTCATCTCCATTGGTGATATCATCCAATCTTCCTACGGGATCATCCAGGATGGATGAGCATATAGCGCATGTTGGCGCAATCGTTGGAGGGTCCATAGGTGGGATCTGTTGTTTTGGCTCTGGGGACATCAATGACGCAAGGCTGGGCTTCGAGTGATGGAAGAGGCTGCGATGTACCCGTTCCCATTGCGGGCACCTCCATCATTGACACAATCAATGTCCGAGTTTCTAACAGACAGAGGAAGTGCAGGAAAACATACTTCGCGCAGTAGATCACAGGATATGACGAATACAACAGCGAGCACGCGTCGTTGGCATGAATAAATCTGTACTGGGCCTGTAACAGACGGAAATGATGGAGGGGAAACAATACCACCACAATACGAGCGGGTCGATCGGTAGTTCAGCTAAGGGGAAAGCGATTGGGAGAAGCGGCGCCTCCCGGCTCAGCGATCGGAAGCAGTAGTGAAGCACTCCAGCAGTGTGATTGACTACTGGATGGATCGAAGGTTGGGAGCATGTAGATCATAGTTCGTTGAAACGAAGCATTTTGAGATCAACGCCAGATGAGACCACTGAAATTTCTCTTTTCATTTTAATGAAGTGTGAACCATCGACAACCCCACCGGTGATTGATCCGACTGAGCTGTCACACTCACGGGATCGGCGACGTGACAAACTTGCCGCATTGCTGACTCTCCGAGCAGTTGTGAACTTTTCACCTTGTCTGTATTCCTTTCCCTTCAAAAACTCCAGATCTAGCTGAAACATGGTGTAACCTGCTAAATACTTGCTAATCCACATATTCTCCCCTGTCGTCGCTTGACTGGCTAGAAGCCAGGGCGCCAACCTCTCAGCTGCATCAATTCGGTTCGCTCGTAACTTTGCTCAGCGTGAGTTCCGACTACCTCCTCGAACCGGGAACATACTCTTTCCTTATGATTGCATGTTGACTCTACTCATCTTTCACTTCTATATGACGAGACCTTGGCTCATTCCGGGTTGAACCAACGTCTTCCATGTCTTCCCACGAATCGATTGCCGTACTCCTACGCTTGATTTGATATACCTCTTTGAACCAAATTTTGTGGACTGGCATTCTCACTAGCAGGCTATCTCTCTGCTTAGGACCCCCCGGCTGAAGCCCGTCGGTTTTCCGGGATGATCACTATGCTCTCCCAACTAGAGAGATGTCCACGACCCTTGCGGAAAGCTGGCCGACCTTCGATATTCACTCATTCTCTCAGTCCTCTGGCACCTCACCCGAAATACACCCGCTGCATCCGGCCGCTAGTCTTCTCGATCGTTCGTCCTCGCTTGACCTCGTTGATGTCTGCCACTTCCTGCTTCCTGGTCTGAGTCGGTTCCTAGCTTCAATGCTTCTCAATCTTCTCCAGGTAGGACGATGATCATTTGGTGCCCAGTCCTTAGCATGAAAGCTTTCCCCTTGTACGTTTTGCCTCCTTTTCTAGCAGGATGACCTGACCATTTCGAACAGACAATATGCCTACATAGTGCTCACGACGTTTCCAAAGCCACCGACTTGGCGCCCAATCACGTGTGTCCCAGATGCGATGTCTCCTACTTTTCGACCTACCTCATTTCCCCGACAGAAATGGGCGGTTATGACATCAAAACAACTGTGCATACCACCGCAATGTTTTACGAGGCTACCTTCTTTGCTGCGATTGTTGTCAATGAGATAGTCGACAATCTTTGCTCAAACCGATGTTCCCACGCTACCCCTGCAAAGCGCGCGTCATGTAACCTGTGTTGATCACCCAAAAAAACTTTTATCTATATTCAATAACTGAAGAGGCCTGATGACGGGCTGTCCTTCTTAAACAGAGTAAATCATACCACGTTTTCGAGAGCTTATTTAGTGGAAAGGAGTTGGAGTAGCCTACCCAGCACACTTAATCAGATAAGTAGCTGAGCCGCAGCATTTGTAGAAAATGACATCTAAGAAGATTCATACTTCTCTGACTTTTTCGACGAGACAGGTAAATGAATCGTGCTGCGCCTGAGGTCACCATAGCAGAGGCTGATAGCTCCTGGTGGTTTACACCGAGGTATTCAGGCAATTTGCTCTTTCATACAAATAAACGTGAGATCCACCGTCTTCATCACAGGATTGTTTTCCATGCTGTTTTCATTTGCCCGAAGAGATGAGTTGATGAGTCGAAGAACAGGTCTCGGAACGGAAACCACAAACCTGATTGGTCAAGTGAGACTTTCCGAGGACCTGCTTAAAGCCTCGGAACGACTAGTGATCGGGTTCCTGTTTACTGAACGAGCTAATACACGTTGTTTCGTGAATTCACCGGTGCTACTACTTGGCCTTCTCACAGGGCCTCTCTGTGCCTAATCTCCAACCCCCATCATCTAACGCCCTCCATGACGCTACTTCCCGTTGACGATTACACGTCGCCTGACGAACCGTACTTTTCTGGAAGAGGCAGCTCGTCTCATAGGTTATAACGACTGATGACTATATGCGGGTGGTTATCACGTATAGTTTCAGGAACGACGACAAACAGGCAAGATACTGAAGGCTTTGAACGCGATACCATCTAAGAAATTTCTGTGCTGAGTCAATTGGAACTAAAAATGGATTCTCTTTCCATCTCAAATCAACACAACCCATTCATCCAAACCTTCCCTGGTCCGGAGGAGGCCTCGCCACACCCACATTTGCCTAACTGCATTTCTCGTTTCTCTTTCCCCGATGCTCTCGCTCCCTCTACCATTATCCTGCTCCATCCGCCGCCAACCGCTTCCTGGGTATCTGTGACCGCCACGTATTTCATGCCAGGCCGTGGCTTATCATTTCTTCTATGTCTTCAGCAGAATGGAGCTGCATAATGTCTGCAGGGGGGCTTTGTAAACCTTCTCTCTGACTCTTCAAATGGTCTGGTCTTAGTTTCTTCGGCTTCCACTTGTCTTTCACTCGCTGTTCCCCAGATGAGGTGCTCCTTGCCCCGTATGACGCTCAACGGCTTCAGGATGGCTCTATGAGTTTCTGTGAAGCGTAAATAAGGGTCTACACTCCTTGAGAAGCGTAAATAACCAGGAAGAAATAGCAAGTTCCTCGAAAGTACTTCTTCTCGACCTACAAATACTTTGTTGCTTCTATCGTTAGTATCTTCATCGTCAGGTCTCAGCTCTATAAATTCCATCAATGGTGTCTCTAGACTCGTAGGAGTGCCTTCGTGGTTCAGGTCAAAATCCACGTTTGATTCGGCGGTTGCCGCTCGACTCATTGGAAATCTGCTGGCGAGTGGTCCTTAGGTGGTCCTCAGGTGATTGTGATTAAAGATCGAATGCTGTTCTACCTCGCTGCCCTTATGTTGGTCTTCTGCTCGAACGCCCAAAGCCTCTACCCGGTCAGGAGTGTCACTGTGGTTGTCTGGTGCTCAATATCATGAACGTACTTCGCATCACGAACGTACTTCAAGGTGTTCGATTCTTCTATGGTCTTAAGGCTCCTCTGTCAGCTGTTCCAACCTTTCCTGTAAACCGATCAGCTCTATGTATTTCCAGGTAGGAATGTAAAAGGATGCGAGTTTGGGGACGGCACTCGGGCTGTTGTGGTTCCCACGCCCTTACTCGAGACAATTGCCCGTCGAACAAACGCTTTCACTTGCAGGCAACGTTCTCTAATTCACTCGCTGTTTTGATGTTTCTTAGTCTCGAGGCAGTTGTGATTGTTGGATGACTGACTTAGAGGTGTAGTGTTGTGTGGGGAACGATAGGACAGGGCACCGGATTGTGACCTGCACACACTCCGTGCGAAATGTCCTGATATGGGTCTATAATATCGTTCTACCGTTTTGGTGGCCCTCAAAAAAGCCACCCAGGCTAATCCTTCTTACTGGAGAAGGACCAGAACGGTATTGAGCCATGGAGTGCGTTTTGATACATTGATCTCCATTGTGCACTTTGTATATTGACTGAACACGGTATCGGAGACTCATCCGAGTCCAACACATTGTCTAAAATTTGAAAATTTGTTTTGCTCGAGCGTTCACCAATTTAATGGGGTAGGATGGTACAAGGGTCAAATTCTGTCTGGGTTACACCTGTACCAGAAAACGTAGGCCTCTGCAAAGTCATTCTTGATTCGATTCGTCGATGCCATCATATTGTATTCTGAATCAATTCTCAAGCAGCTCCTGCCACAGTACATGATCACAGCCATCATAGGTTGTAAACCTCTGACCTTATTCCATGCTTTGTTGTTAAATGATCTCAACAAGCCGACAGCTGTCCTCTCACAACAAATCGATGGGACCAGATTCAGTTTTTTTTACAAGGTGCAACCACAAACACACTTTGCCAGAGGTACCCAGAAATAGGCAAAGAAGCACGCCGCAAATACCATCTGGAATCGCTCGACATCATTGGAAAAGAAGTCATGAGATGTCTACTTCACTGTGTTCGCCTTCCTTTTCTACGACGGCAATCAAAAACGTGCAGTGAGCGCTTGGAGACAAGATCACGTCCTCCAATGCTCATGAACGTGATCTTGTCTATCTATGCACCCTGGACAGGTGACTCATGAAGCAGCGTAGCACGTTCTCGTGAGGGCCTCTTTTCAGATCAGCGAAGCAATGAAAATTTCCTTCAAGGTCAGTTGCCCACGTTTTGTGATGATCAGGCTAAGGATAAGCAGGCTGTCCTAACTACCATGTTGCTCATAACTATGCCTGTTACATCACTATCCAGCTACATATGATACGTCATGTCTAGATATGTGACTTTTTAAAAAAATGAGGGAAAAACTTTCAGAATGGGCAGTTAGATTTGTCACTTCTTCGTCGCTAAACTTACGGAAAATGACCTTTTACAGTCCTCGCATTGTATGAACAAGCAACAACAGTTAAATATCAACGAACAGAAATAACTATAGTGGGTCACGAGGCATGTCTGTTCCCACATATGGCATGGGAGATGGGAAACCTACCCGCTGACCTTAACGAGAGCAAGACTCAAGGAGCGTAGGACCCTAGCCATTGCGACCTACTGCATTATAAGCCTCCCATCTCTCCCGTATAGCCTACATCGTTTGCCCTCCCATTCTCCCATCCAATCTCCAAACGTCATCGCCATTATCCAACAAGTCATCTAATTCGGAGCTCAAATAGCTGTGATTTTGTTTTTGGCGGTAACCGGTATGTTTCTCGATGTTTGAGCTCATGGAGAAGTTAATGTGGCTAAAACCTGGAGTTAAGGTCCAGGGAAGCGTAAATCTAGAACCGAAAGTCTTGATAGCATCGGAGCTGTGAAGGTGCTTGAGGGACCAACGCAAGAAGATCCAGTGGTTCAGAGTGTGACCCGTAAGTGTAAACAACTAACGGGGGTGAAGGGTATGCCTCTGACCAATTTTCTATGCTCATTAACTGACGGCGATGGATCAAGGAAGATAGATCAAGTCGTCATTTTACAGAATGGGGGAACAAGAAGTATCCAGCACAATTGACTGCCCGAATAGCCGTACGTTGACGATTAACCTGCGCAAATAGCGAAAAGATTCAGAATCTCCTCGAAGGCATAACGAAACCGGACAGGAACTATCCAGATTCGAAGAAAATGAGTTTTGAAGGCTCCAGGTAAGTCAGGCATTACAGCGCAAGTGAAAACCAGAGCTCCTGAGGCAGATTACCCAGTAACCGTCGCCTAAAGGCAGAATACCCTTCGAAGGACACCACAGCAAGTATCAATGGAGGAATGAAAGATATCGCTCATGACTTGAGGTTATCGGCCGTCGAAACAAGGCGGTTTCGCAGCGCTGAAGAATTTTATTCAGTATATTCCGCGGATTTTGAGTGTCCAGCTGGCCCGAGATTGTCAACGCTACCTCTCGCCGTCGACGCGGATTTCGATCAAAGCCATCATTCTGAGATCGGAGGTCATGAAGAGACACATTTACTTCCAGAGGCTCTCCTCTTCCATAATGAAGCCCAGCCAGCAATCGACGTCCGGCTTGCCTTCCATGAAAGGAAACACCCTGTCGTCCAGCCAACGATCACGTTTATGCCCGAGTACCCCGAATATCTTTGGGGAGCAACAGCAAGTCACGTTACCAGGAGTGAAGGCGGAAGGCGGGTGCATTTCGAGGAGATCAACGAGCCAGCGACAAATCCGACCGTGTCAAGGATGAGAATTGCCACGGGTTCCCTATCGGACCAAAGCACCCACTGGTTGGAAGTCCTTCGACGGGAGGCTCCGTTCGTCACCATAGCCGACGTTCAGAGAGCAGTAATAGGTTGGATGAAACAGGTGAAGAGCACCATCCACAAACAGGGAGTAGGCAGTGAAGCTGGCCCGGAGCTTTCCAGCTGGATTAGATTAACTGACGATGACGGGGACGAAATTGAGGTGGAAGTTTGGACTTGGAGAGGATTGGAACCTCTGGATGGGAGTATAGAGAGTTGGCAGCTCAAATATTCGGAGGATGCGTTTAAGGCGTAACTGTCCGAGATGTTGCTCCAGTTCTGTGTGAAGGTCTTCCTTGTCATATCCTAACAAGTGCTTAGTTTACGATGTATTTGTACCGGAGGCTCTGAGGCTAACTTACTCATGAAATCGTTGAGAGACCAATAAAGGTGCCAGTATTGAACGTGACTGGGGGACATCAACGGGTGAAAAGACTCGTCGGAAGCTGGACAGAGCGGATATCGGAGAGTGGAAGACGGAAACACACAGCTCACAAGGGGGCCTCATATATTTCTGTCCACTGGAAGATACCGAGTTGGATGGACGACCAAGAAAGGGAAATGATCTGGGATAGAGTTTCGATGAGCATGATGTAAGCAACCATGGATACCGGTCTACAACGGGATTGGATGCTCTGTCAGTTTCGGAAGGATCCGCGAGAATCTGATGGACGGAGGATGCCGCCAGGGATAATGATTAATGATCGTTGCCGGATGGATGAGAGAGAACTGATTCAACAATGATACTACTGTATTTGGATAGCTGAGTGCGGGAGCACGAAACTGAAACGACTCAGGGACGCATCGGCGGTCGACGCTCTCGGAGAGATTTCTTGAATTTCACGTATACTAATAATCGTAACTTTTTCGCCGTGGGCCCAAGTTATGGTCATTTCAGTGATTTCTCTCTCCTCACTGAGTCGACTTGCATAGTGAGAACAAGCAGCTATCCTTACGACCACCATCCAGTTGTTCACGGTACAAGGCTCTCATGCAGATGGTCATATACAAACGCAGCTGCTACCCCGTTAAGCATTTCGCCAATCTGTACCTCTCACAACAAAGGCCCCACTGGCATTAGGGCGCTAGGAAATTAGGCAGCGTCATATTGGTCCAGGAGCAAAGTTATGAAAGGAGGTGTCAAGCCGCACTGGCCTTAGCTGCCGGTGGAGCCGTTTAACACCATTGATGGAATAATAACTTTCAATGGCAGCTGGTAAAGCATAAGTTCCGCAGCACACCGAGAAGCGATTCTACTATAAAGCTCTAAGGATTAATGAACAATGGTTCAATGGATGTCGCTGGTAACTAAAAATCCTGAATCAAACTTGGGCATACTACGCAAATGAGGCATCCTGCTTATTTAAGTAGCTCGTGCCGTGCGGTGCCGTGCGTGCCGAAGGTCAAGCTTTTGATGCACCATGTCGTATGCTCAGTATCAAGCATTTGATCGTAGGGTACCTCCCATGTTTGTCCTTTCTAGCGGTCTTCTTCGGAATTTCAAGATAAATTTGAACCCAGTTGACGCCTCAGAAATTTAGGAAGAGTTTTTATAGGCTAAGTATTTCGATAGTATACACTGATGCCTCACATTGTAGTGAAACCGGTGCAGTCACGAGCTGTGCAATATCGTCCGAAAGTTCCCACACATGACCTGAGAAATCACCGCTTCGATCAAGTCCCTCCAGCCTTCAGTTACACAGCGTGCCCGTTCGCTGCAAGTTGTCGATACCGCAGACCCTCTCGCCTACTTTCTAGCCTTTGTGAACGCATATCCCTTCTGTTCATCGAGTCCCCTCGAAGATCCAGCGCTCCCTCGCCGAAGAAAACGCCGAAGCAGAGAGAAGTTGGCCTTGCATTGGTGAGCTAAGCCAGCCATGTGTTTGTGTACGGCTCGCTTATGTGTGTTATAGACGGATTCGAGAGAATTGGATCTTGTACAACTCGTTCAAGAGAAGAGAGCCAAAACGCCCTAGAGGAAAGGAAAGGAGTAAATCGTCATCTCGGAAAGCCAGACGACTGAAACCATCCAAGCAAACAAGTCGGGGTAAGTAGTCTCAAATTGTATTTGCCCAGGTGACCTCAAAATTTGAGCGTGATTAGCCACGATCCCCAAGGAGTGACTCACTACCATCGCATTTACGATAACAGAGTACAGACCAAGAAGGCATAGTGCCTCCTCAGGCCTCCAGTTCGTTGAATTCGCTCGTTGAAAATGCCCAGACAATTCAAGCTGTGTATAGGCAACCGGGTATAAGACATCTACAGCCTGCAAGACAGAAAATGAAGAGCAACAGCACAAGGTCAGATCCTTTTTCACGGAGATATGTACCAGGGGCTAAAAGGTCGACTGCCTAGACGTGAAGAACCGGAAGCATTGACCTCAAGAATTCCAGGGGTAAACATGGGCCACAATCGTGACCACGGTGGTGTGCATCTTTCCAGCTCAGCGACTATCAAAGAGGAAGCGGGGCCCGTTCTTGAACGAAAAAATGTCTGTGGTATTGGCGAATTCGAATACCCAGGGGCCCCAAAGTTGTTGTCAAAGGCATTACCCCTTGAGAACGAGGATAGCAACGAAAATCAGGTTATCGCACCTCAAGGACCGCCGCAATTGCTTCCCAACTTTCTCCTCTTCTACCATGAAGCACGGCCAAGAATCGACGCGAGACTCGCTTTCCATGAAAGGAAACACCCGGTTGCACCGCCAATAATCACGTTTATGCCCGAGTTCCCCGGATATCTTTGGGCAGCAGCCAGTGATCACATCAGAACTCGTGACAGCAGGATGAGAATTCACTTTGAGGAGATCATAGAGCCAGCAACGAATCCTCCTGTGTCGAGGATGAGAATTGCCACGGGATCAAACGAAAGCGCCAGATGGATCGAAGTGAATCGCGGAGAGGTACCATATGTCACAGTGGTCGATGTGCAGAGGGGTGTGATCAGATGGATGAAAGAGGCCAGTACTCGAGCACTTTCAGGAGGCGCGACGAGTCCGAGGTTTTCAAGCTGGGTCAGATTAGTTGACAGCGACGGGATGGAGATCGAGGTGGAGCTTTGGACCTGGAGAGGGTTGACAGCTCTTGACGAGGGCTTAGAGAATTGGGGATTGGAATATTAGGGTGCTTGCTAGATGTGAAATACGGGCTTGAACTGGGGTGTTTTTCAGAGCTGAAACCTGGTAATAGCTGGCATCTCCACTGTGCGAGTCGGCTGCGACACAATGTATTCAACACCAGTACTATAAATAGGGAAACAACTGACCAATATTTAAGATCCAAGAAATGAGGGTGGAATAAAGGATATCAAAGAACTAGACATCGTTGGAAGCACACTCTCGGGGTCGAGATGACGAGTGCATTAAGGAGGGAAGAGGATAAGGCTGTCTTGCGGGCATTAGTTGGTAGTAGAGTCATCAGTGGCTGTGAGTCGGAGGAGGTCAACCACCGAGCGGAGACTTCCGTGAGCGAGCTGCGAACGCACAGTCAAGAAACTCGTCAGGCCAATGTGCGACGTTACCGTTCCCTAGGATCCGCTTATATAATGCTCGCCGGTTTCTTATATTTAGCAACTTTGATCGCCCAATAATCGCCTGATCCCCGACCCAAACAACCAAAACACAATTTGCTCGATGGTTGTCGTAGCGTCAACTCCTGGTGCCCATCTTCTACTCAATGCTGGTGACTCTGAGTCGGACTGCAAAAAATGGTCTGGGGAGGAGCGATTGAGGTCTTGCGGATGGACGTACTGGTTGAAGCTTGAAGGCGGCGGTAATAACATGAGACCTTCATTCCGACTCGTTGGTTCTGCTTGCATGGAGTCAAATAAATCTACCACTTGTAGAGCTGGAGGGTGTATGGCACTGCCTGATGCCTGAGGTTGCGATAATGAACTCTACTTACTACTTATGTCCTGTAGATCAGCTTCCGCTTTGTTTTGACTTGTTGATTTGTGCCCTAGGCTCAGTTGGTCGCTTACACTGCGGTCTGTTGCCTATCGTCGACTCCTGCCTTCCGCCCTGGTTTCATGACGCGGATCCTTGATATTATGCACAGGCCGCCTGAACCGACGCAAATCCTTCTTAACCGGCATTTGGTGTCTTACGCTTCTCTTTTGACGGTTTGTTCTGGGTCCCTCATCGAGGCACACGTTGGGATGTCTATGCTAGGAGCAGCGGATAAATCAATGTATCATCCAATTAATAAAGCTGTGTACGTCACAGTCTTTCATGTTTATGTGTACAACTATATACAACCTCACCCCAGAATCACACTGTGGCATTGTGGATATAAATTCCTTACATCGTCCTCAAAAAGATACACTACTCAACCAGGCACGTTATTAACAAGCACCCTGAGATGACCAGGAATTTTTGGAGTAAAATACGCCTTGAAATCAAAGTCGTGTTCACTTGAGTAATTTGGTGAGATTGTAGACAGCGCGAGGGCAAATAAGATGAATACAGACGCTGTTTGAAACACCTCCATTGACAACTTGCGAAAGAGATTTCCAAAAATGAGGTAGAGCTCACACCATGCTAGGCTGCAAACGTGTTGAACAAGTCAGTGCGTGGCAACCAACATCTCGAAGCTGAGAGCCTACTTGATGCCGAGACACATACGAGGCCCTTTGGAGAAAGGCACGAGATGGTTGTCAAGCTCTTTTGACTGAGGGCTGAGCCACCGTTCGGGATCAAATTTCATGGTGTTGACGAAGATATCTGGATTCCTATGCATGAAGGTCTGTCCCATGGACACGACAGTCTACGGAAGGAGTGATGGTAACCGTTAGGGCCCCTCTCTGATTGAACTCATATTCAAGACTTACACCAGCGGGTACCAATCGACCCCCCACGAGAGTATCTCCATGAACAACCCTTGGAAGAGGGCTGACAACGCCATGTGCAAATCTCAAGGATTCCTTGATAACGGCGGTCTGAAGCTATCAGTAAGCGTGCTCATTTGTTCAAGACCCGACAATACTCACAAGATACGGTAGCTTTTCCAGTGTCTGAACTCCTGTGTGAAATTCTCTCTCAGGCCAAGCCTCCATTATTTCCTTCACAAGCTTTGAATGGACGTCTGGGAGACGCAAAACATGGAAGATCCCAATGGCGCACGTGTTTGCAACAGTGTCGCTCCCGGCAGCCACAAGAACCGAACCTTCATCCAATAAAGATTGTCTACTCGGCGGCTGTTGACCGTCTTCTGTATTCAGGAGGTGATGGTATATGGTTTCGTGCTCTACATGGTCGAGTGATGCGGGATCAGCGAGGATTCCATCAATTTGCACCGCAATTTCTCTGAAGATATTCTCTACAGCGATCATTTCCGGGCTCTTCAGCCAGCCGGGAAGGCCAAATACGAAATGCTTCAGGAATGGGAAATGCTGTATGAGGAAGAAAACACCCCCGGTGGACAAAAATGCCACGAGAGCCGGATGCTTGAAGTCGGGAGCATCGAGGGCTCTGAACGGATTTGCATGACAGTAGGACGTTATGATCTCCATAGTCGTGGAATGAAGGGCGAGGTGGAGATTGGCCGGTCTGGGTTCAGGTTCGGCATACGTGGCGAGGGCGCTAACAAGTTTATCAACCTGAGGGTGTGGTTCAATGAATATACAAGTTCTTACGAAAGGAGAAATTACTACTAACCGATTTCTGGATTACTCCTTCCAACTTGAGGATTGAACGGCGCGAGAAGAGAGGGAAGAGTACAGCTCTGCGTTTCTTTGCCAGTCTGGAATCGATGTAGCCGAACGAAGACTCTCGCTCATTGAAGCAGTCATAGAAGGGTGAAAACTTCGTCATCTTCGTGCCGGGGCCGTAAATTTCGTTGAACGCTTGGGGGTCATTGAAGTGCAACTACTCCTGTATCATTATCTCGGTTGCTCTGAAGCTGTTCAGATAATCACCTGGTTCGGTCCGATCCTGACCACAGGGCCTGAATGCTGTCAAAGTCAGCCTCTAAGAGCATTGTTGAAGAGATCGACGACTCGCCGTAGACCTCGTGCAGCTTCTCCAGCTGCTTTACAAGCCCTCCTCCCATCCAAAGGTCGTAGTATGCCACATAATAATCAGATAACGCGGCAAGTGCTGGCCCAGGAAAGTGAGCCAACGGGTGTAAGTAAAGTCGGTACCAGGCGAGAGCGATTGCACCAACGCCACAACTACACAGAAAACCAATGGTTGCATCCGAGGTTGAGTAGCCGAAGCTCATCGTCGGAGAAGCGATTGAAGTCGAAGCAAAGGAGGACCACGGTAGCTCAGAGGCTCTAGCGACGAGTTATATGAGATAGACGCGATCATTGAAATTCGGCAAAAGCGTCGCTGCGTTGGATATTCCCCCTGCAACCTTGGCAGTATGTAATTCGATGCGAACTTGGCCGTGATTAGGACAGGGGCAAACTCACTAAGCGGCACTCTCACGCTTCGGCAAAAGCTAGCGGCTATCATTTATCTCTATATGCGAACGACGGTCATACAAACATACATACACAATACATACTTAATTAACTGTTAAACCCAAGTCGGACGCTTTAATGAGCATTGCCTGTCGAATGCAATTAGATATCAACAAATATGATGGACACAGACGAACAACATACCAACTGCTTTGAGCCATAACGACAGATCTGGAAACCACCAGCACAGTACCAGAGCTTTTGCAAATGTCAGAATCATTAGCAATCACAAGTAACGAGGAGATTCTTACTCCTGGGTGGCCGGATGGTCTGTAGACGTTTCTCAATTCTCCTTCCTCGTCAAGGCCCCAAATACCGCCGGCACGATCAATTGTCTCCTTGCCGAAGATCTTGATCAGCGTATGATGGATTGACTCATATCCAGTCCTGCAAAGGATTTGCTCTCAGCGTCAAAACAACTGTCGATCAAACGAGATCACGTACGCGAAGATGACGACATCAGCAGGTATTTCCGACCCGTCTGTGAAGACTACGGATTCCTCCTTCAATTCGGCTACTTCTACGCCGTGCTTGACACCCACTCTTCCAGATATAACAAGCTTCGAACATCCGACGTCAAGCACTGGGGAGAAGTTGATGAGTACAAAAATATGATTTCCTAGCAAGTCAGAGTATACGCACTGAATCCTGAGAACGTGAATTGAATGAGATAGGATGACTTGAATAAAGGCGGCTTAGAACGTACCAGCAAACTTCTCCAGAACCTTGATCATGTTGCCTTCACCGTCTTCTCCGGAGTTAACAATCATGCCCTTCTCGCGGAGACCTCGGTAGAGTGCCGCGTACTTCCCGTCTTCTCCTCCGCCACCAGCCTTCTTCATTTTCATGATAGACCTCAACAGCTTGATAGGAGTTGAACCCCACTTGAAGTCGGAGACCTCGGTTGGTATTGAGCCGTCATCAGGCCATCCACGCGACAGATGGTTGACCACTACCTCAACAGGGACCAAAACAGAGGGAGAACGCTGGACCAGTGTGATGGTGTCGGCACAACTAGATAAATCCAGGCAAATATCTCCTGCGGTGTTCCCGGCGCCGACAACGACAACACGTTTGTTCTTGAATGGTTCGGATGACTTGTAGTCCCCACCATGGATAACAGTTCCTTTGAACCTCTCCGGAGTTTTCACTTCGGGCATGATTCTAGGCCCAAGGGTACCGATAGCGGAAATGATGTGTGCAGGATGGAGTGTGATACGTTGACCAGCACGAACAACGGTTACCGTCCAACGCTTCGTAGACTCATCATAGATAGGAATAGAGTCGTCCGCAGTCGTCGTGCTCGTCCAGACAGTCAAATCGTGTGAGTCAGCATATTGTTCCATCCAGCTGGCGAGTTTGTCTTTAGGAGTATGGAGTGGCCAATTCTGGGGGAAACGTTGATAAAGAACTGAAATCAAACGTTAGTATACTCCGAGTTGGATTTGAACAATCTCACGTACAATGATCGTGCATACGAGGAGTGTGTAGGAGCAAGGATTCGTATCTATCTCGCCAAACATCACCAACTCGAGGCGTAGCCTCAATGACCAGTGATGGGATGTTCATTTGTTTGAATCTCGCGGCAACCATGATTCCAGTCTGACCGGCACCGACTATTATACATTTAGCAAGCGATGATGAGCAAACTGTCACGAAAACTCACTAATAAGTACGTGCGGATTCTCTTCGATCTCTTTCCTCCTGGCACCGTAGACAGTGGGCCAAGGGATGGTATGCCCGCCGTACACTCCAATTTCTCGTCCCGACTCTTCTTGTCCCTTGATATCAGCAGCAGTCATGTAGACGACTTTAGCCTTCCAAGTTTGATCCTCATCCTGTATGAGTTGAACGTAGCCACGACCCCATTGTGCCGCAGTTTCAAAGAGGAAGCCAGATTTTACCCCTTCGTGACTAGGCATAACTTCGGCACGTTCTGGGGTAAGGTACGGGCGATCGTCGGTGTGGAAGTTGG
Organism: Leucoagaricus sp. SymC.cos; assembly: GCA_001563735.1. Taxonomy (NCBI): domain Eukaryota; kingdom Fungi; phylum Basidiomycota; class Agaricomycetes; order Agaricales; family Agaricaceae; genus Leucoagaricus; species Leucoagaricus sp. SymC.cos. The sequence continues at coordinate 25,535 of KQ963475.1, read as the reverse complement.
AAAAACATCTATGCGGAAGTCGCTCTACTAGATGGCGGTAAATGGTATCGCGTCCTTGGTGTGTTCGGTTGTCCCAAACAAATATATGGCTCTCACGAAGCCAGCCATCAGGGAGAATACAAGCAGCGGCAGCTTGAGGATCTCTCGCCTTGAGAGCTGCCTCAAAGCTAGATAACCAGGTAGACACAATAGTGTTGGGGTCGAAGGAGGACTTTCCCATCTTGATGAGGGTTGTATGAAGTTGAGTTTCGGCTCTGTGATTGCAAGGGGAGGTTTTAAGTATGTGACGGTAGCGCCGGCAAAGCCTTTACACATGATCTTATAATTACACAAAGGCTTCTTCAGTGAGCGCGGGCGATAGGTAACCTAATCGGAAAAACGGGAACGAAATGATATTAATAGATAATCATTCGGGACGGCTAGATGGAGGCCGAGGTGATACATTTTGACGGTGAAAGGGGATTTGCGCGTTTCTTTGATGCTCTGAGTAGAGGCTGGCCGGTATGCCGGGACGGATGGTACACTTGACAGGTTGTCGGAACGGCTAGGGTTATCCTATGAGTCGCGGCCGAGAAGAATCACACGAACTCTCCGGCATTCCCTTGGTTGCTTAGTTCTACATTTATTCGGAAGAAAGAAAGGCAAGCCAGAAAAGAGAGGGCGACGGCGAGATTGATGCGACTGTACGCCAGTTCAAGTCCTTGGGCTAGGCTTGTGGGAGAGTCACGCTGAGTTTTGCACTTATCTTATCTCATAAGGAAGGTAAGTCGCACACAATGTCATGCGTTCGATGTTGTGAGAAGCCAGTAGTCTGAAGCGATGGTGCTACTTTACTCATTGTGATCACGTACATCCCCCTCTGCTAGGCGAAGCTGGGCTTCGGTCTCAGGGATACCCTGACCCACAACAGACCCGTAACTAAATATTTGTGGTTCGCACGAGAAGCAGCCTTAAAACCTTTGTGACTTGCACGCCGCCAAGGCTCCAACGGTTCTCATATTCTGACCCGATACTATCGGCCACACTCCCGTTCCTAGTAGTACAATCCTGAAGAAAGTTCTGCCGTCCTGAATTCGCACAAAAGTTGCTGCCAAAAGGCTTCCTGAGCAAAGGGCGATGAATAACCCTCAATCCGTCTTCAATCCGTGAACCGAACGGCCGAGGTGCACTAAGGCTCAATTAATCATATTCAATAAAACATGTTAGTCACCGGGGGAGAACGAGATGGTGAGCGAGTATATACAGAGGAATTTTGAAGTCATCTAAGGATTGTCGATGTGGTTGAGATCGCAGGTGAAAGGTACGAGATGATAGCAGATCAATAGTAGTGTCGAGACGGAAATCACTGCATTATTTCAAGTTTATTTCTATCTCCAGATCGGCTAACAATGATCCATCGTCCCAGTTCAAATGATCGACCTCTCCTTGGGGAACGGTTATATATCTGATATTGTGGTGGACCTCGTCTCGCCATTCTGCGAACGAGATAAATGCATCCCAATCAAGCTCCTCCTCTTTAGTTCGCACGACCTTCAAGCCCTGCAACGAAGGAAGGGTGACGGGTGGGTATTTCTCTCTATCCCCATTTTCCGAGTCGGAAGAGTAATGATAGTAGCCGTCGCACAGGACGTCCAACAAGGTCGCTAATGCACACGAATCAAGGGTAAGGTGCTGCACTGATGTCAAGTGACCTAATCATCCCTTGAAAAGTGATAGGAGTGAAGCGTCGTCGAAGAGGTAGCGCCCGCTGATGGGCGAAAGAACTATACGTAATGTTTCAACGGTTGGGAGGAGGGCTGAGGGGACGAAGTCGAAAACATTATGACGCAGTCGGAGATCATCAAAAGAGTCGAATTGTGCTTGCCATTGGAACTTAAAGAAGAATGGTGATGTTTGAAAGAGGGCGTTATCAATAACCTGGTTTGTGAACGCAATGCTGATACCCGAGAAGTTGATTCGAGTTCATCGCAGAGCCTGTTTGAAACGAAATTAGAGAACGCAGCTTGCAGGGTATTCATGCCGTCATGGTTATCGAGGCTAGTAAAGATGTTGACCCTACAACTGTTAGGCACGACGATTCTGAGAAGGATATGAGCACAAGAAGTTGCATCATCGGTGAGTGATAGGTCTTGGAGCAGCAGGAGGTTTATCTTTGGTAACCACTCGTACTGATCGGAGAAACGAATCGCGATAGCGTAGGAAAGGTTTAGGGATGTCAGGGTAGGATGATTGGATAAGAAGGTAAGCCAAGTGCTTGCAGGCGGTATGAAGGGGTCTCGGATATCGCGAATGGCCAATTCCCTAACATTAGGGAACGTAGTGTGTTCAAAGTCAATGGGCGCAGAATACAGGTGGACAGATCGTAACCGCGGTACATGATTATCAAATAGCATTGCCGGCAGTCGTACAGGGTCTGGAGCGTGTCCTTCAAATGAAAACAGGTTGCTGGAAGCTGCAGCCGATCATAGTGATGCCTAGAAAGATGGAAGTGACGTATTACGAGGTAGGAAATTCGGCCGAGCTCTAACAAGACGCGGGACAAAACTGTGTTGTATGTCTTCTTGCTTGACGTTCGTGAGTCGCGAAATGGATCCGCCATCCACGAAGAGCTCAATCGAGCTCATTCCTGAGCGTTTGATGAAGTGCAGTACCTCTGCTTCGGAGAAACCTACGACGTCAATCGGCCTTCCCCATGGCTCAGGGAGGGGAAATAGCACTGCTCGCGAGTGATGAGAAACGTGGCTCAGTGACAGAAGTGTCGCAGAGGCCTCCATGAGAGTAAGGTCGGAGAAGCGAGATTCTGTAGCGGCGTGGAAAATACGAATAAGAAGCTCTGTCGGCAAGTCATAGATGGTAGCGAGGTCCTTGGCATTTTGAGGCTTGGAGCTAGTCGAGAAGGAATCAACAAGTCTGCCGTTCACGGACATTCAGCCTGATAAGTTGCAAGGGGTCAAAAGTTGGCTTCAGTCATAACGCACAAGGGCTTACCGTAGCCAGTGCTTACGATCAGGTTGCACCAAAAGCTTGGAAGCATCGCGGAGGCAGCGCCAGAAAAATGTGGTGATGTTGATGGTTATTCGAGTCCTCGCTGCCTTCCTCAAGCCTGATCACGTGCTGTTGATACTAGTTGATCCGAACCTTTGATTTTGATCACCGTCTTCTCCGTATTATCCGAGTGAACACAACGCGTGTTCGTTGGGCGCTTCTGACACATCTGTTTATATGGTGCGGGCCACCTAGACGCCGCTACGCAAGTGCAGTGGCCAATTTGAGCCGGACCTAGTACAAAAATAAATTAAATAAAAATAAAAATAAAACATGTCTGGTTGTGTATGGTAGAGAACATTCACGGCACCCACAAACGGGAGTGTCAAAAGTAATAGCATGAGCAGCCATGTTGCCGATATACCTCTGAACACCGTCCTTGCACACCATGGGCCACAAAAAAATACAAGAAAAAATCTATTGCATATGCACATCAATTTCGTCACTCAAAGGTTACTGTTGAAGATGATTCTGATTCTGACTATGAAGCTGAGGTGCTTAAGCAACTGATCAGACATCCCCCCTGTTGCGAGGAGACTTTGTGGAAGCCTGAGGACGGTGTATTACATGTGGTTGAGACAGATGATGGCTGGGCAGATTTCATGCCGGATGAAGACCGAAGGGGAAGCAGAGTACCCTGATTCATTGAGTACTTCTGTGGTTGTGTTAAGCAGTACCTGCGTGAACACTGTGATTGCACCTTCACAGCATTTCAGGAGAACATGCCATATGCCTTTGCATCTGTGAAAGCTCTCCTCATGTGAAAGTGGCAAAATCAGATGTTCCACTTGGTGGATGCTTATTGAAGTGGTCTTTGGACACAGGATGCACAGTTGCAAGTTCTGGCATTCAGCTCGAGGAGGTATACTTCTCACCGGCATGCTCCTGCCACTGCTTTAGATTAGATTAGATTAACTATATATAGTACGCACCTTCTATATTTGAAATGTATGATGTAATCTGGCCAATTCAAGTATATATCCATCAATTTTTGTCCAAAAAAAAACTACCCGTACAATCGACTCAGACCGAGAAAATAAGTTGTTTCTACCAAGGAATAAGGATTCTGGTCAAAACAGAAGCACTTATTTTGCTTGAACCAAACCAGCGGTGTTTAGGTGGCCTGCACCATAGGTACTATAGTACCTCGGACACGCCTGGCACTTTTGATCACGCGATGATGAGTAGGCGCTTTCACCATCAAAAAGTCGTAGCTGACGCACAGACCGCTCTACGAGTCTCGTCTAGCCTGTGGTGTAAACTATTCGGGTTCTGCCTCGTCAACTGGACAACAGACCCGACGACATCTGCTCCTAGGTGATTCACTGCACCCTCAAAGACGGTCCTCCAAATCCTCCGCTGGCAGTCTGATATAGATTAGTAACTTATGAGCATTTACACTATTCGAGCGTCCAACTCGACTGCCGGAATAGACTGATGGATACAATGGAGCCTGTCAGATCTGGCCAATTAGGACAGGTAGAGACAACACTCAGGGTTCCCACATCAGATTTTATGAGCTTCAGCAAGAGCGAGTGCGTCACTGTCTGGCGACCCATGTTTCTTCTTTTAAACGGACCCGATGCGCAGAGTATCCAGTTCTCTCTTCCCCTGGCCTATTTTCTTACCGTCGATATCCAGAACGAAGTTTATTCTCAAAAATCTTTGCTGATACTCGGATCGAAATCAATGTATCAATATTAGGGGGGGAATGGAATGCACCACAAAATCCCGCTGTGTTCTAACGCCATAATCATTGTCGAAACGAGCCATGGGTGAGCCTTGGCTAGAGCCTTTTCTGTCAGATTTAATCACGCTCATAAAAGAGTCATAGTGTACCTGTGAGACCTCATCTGATGTAAAAACACCACAGACAAAAAACCGCTTCCATCTCGTCGGGGAACGCGGGACCTAGCGCGTCTTCGTTTTGTATATGGGCCGAGAATTGGATCGCCATGTGGGTTGCCCACAGTACCAGTCGATTCTCCATTTCTTCGCGGGAAATCTAGATCAGAACAAGGGTAAAGATGGTCAGTGATAAATTACATTGTGGTCCCTCTTGGACTGACCATCAAGGGTATAGAAACGTCGTATGTAAGCAAACGAACGAACCTATTCCCCATATACTGATGAAAGGCTAGCATTTCCAGGTTTTCTAGCGAGAGATCTTCCAACGGCGGGAGAAGTAACGAGTCCTCGACGAAATGCCCGTACTCCTCAGCCCTGCCCACGCGTTGGAAAAGCAGAGCGTGCCCATTGGGACTGTCCAGTGGGCGGTCAGCTTCTAACGCTTGAGACGACGTGATCGTCTCAAACTCTGGGAGCCCCTGCAGTTGAAATCGGGGAGCGGGTGGCAAGAGTAGGTCTCTACGAGAAACGTTGAGACTTGGATCGAGTTCCTGGGTGGTCAGCCCGTGAGGTCCTCCGCGCTCTTCGGTAGTGGCACCGACTTGATCATCAACGACAATCATTCCAGAACCAGGGACAAGATTTGGATCGTCTGAGTCCACAGGATGAAGTAGGTATAAAGGGGAGGAGGATACTTCACTCACTTGGCACCTACGACCCAGAAACCCAGCGCAGTCATGGCAGGAAGACGATGTGCATGTTGACAGGAGACGTAGGGATAGTCGACAGGTGAGCTGAGCGAACTGAAGCAAGACGAGGGTGTTGGCCCCCGAGCTTAAAAATGTGAGATACTCACCAGTCTTTCCATTCAGCCGTCTTCTCGATCACCGCTTTGGTAGAAAGCCGCCTGTGCGTCGTTCTCGAGGAAAGGAGAGGTCGTGGGGCCTGAGGTGATGGTGAGCTGGTTATCCCATTGTCACAAAGAAGGGACCTCCAGGGCGGCCGGAGGCTAGCTGGGTGGTCCAGTCTGCTAACTCCTCACGAGCCCAGTTGTGTACACTCACAGTCGTCCGGGAAGAATATCTGAAAAAATTGTTGCGTTTTGTGGCTTTTGGCGTCAGCTAGTGGGCAAGAGTGACTGCAAGCCAATTCAGGAAATGAGATGGACTCCCCCAAAGGGGGGTATTTGTGTAATAAATCTCCTGATGGAAATAATAATTACCCCGAAGCTGGAATTGACCAGGAGAGTTGACGGAAAAACCCTGAATATCGCTCAGATATTTTCAGGGCAATGAGCCAATGAGCTGGCAAAATTGTTTACTAGGATGGCTCGATTCCTAATCAAATGATAGCCTTTGGAAAGTCGCCCACTAGCGAACTTGCATCAGCGTGACTTGTTAGCTTCAGTTGCTACTGGCATATATTGTAAAATTAATCTTTGTATAACCCAACAACGTCAAGTTCAGGTACACAGGGATGTAGAGCTCACGGCCTGATTATACTCAGCACGCCTCAATCCACGTGGCGGAAAATTCGGCTCGTTAGCGGATCTAAAAGATCTCACCGAACAGAATACAAAAAACTTTTTCTTCGTTTTACCGGATCCACCGGAAACCTCAGGTCAAACGGAAGCCCCTACAAAATCCCCCTTGTCTGGATAGCAACTGACAAGTGATCATGAGATATTTCTGTATCGTACAGAGATGCTTTCTACACCGGAACGTGAGTCAAACTACGAAGTTGAAATCTTGAATTCCCGATGGTCGATACAAATTCGTCCAAAAAATGAGGAAGAACGTTGCATTACATCCGGCACCCATGTTCTCACGAAATTCGGTTTTTTTTCAGCGTCTAGCATTAGTTTACAGGTAACCATCTGAGCATCTAGTGCCCTAAGAACAACGAAGACTAGCTTGATGTACATTCGTGGCCCGTGGGCACATATAAATATAAATCGGTGTTCTTGAATTGATCACTTCTTACTCAAAATCTTATAATCAATTTTGGATAAGTCGTTCGCGTCAAGTCCACGCTGAAAATTCTCCAGCATCGACGAGGTCCCTTTAGGAGCTAACAGGAAGAAGTGCCGGACCAGATTGATGAATGAAAGGTATACATGACTCCAGTAGAACGCCTGCCTTACTAGCAATGCCCTCATTAACTTAACGCTCCTGTTCGGTGACCCAGAGCCTCGCTCGTGGATTCGGAGTATAATTGACGAAAATAGACATCCTCCATGCGACAACGAACTGACGGAAATAACAAGAAGCTCCGAAGCAATTGGGACAACCTAGTTGTACACCCAAAAAATTGACATTAGACAGACGTCACGGGGGTTGTTGAGGAACCACGGTTCCCACCAAAGCGCTCAGCTAATCCGTTCTTGAGCTTGAAGTATCGGGATCCCAGCGCTTTTCTCTCTGGTTCACACCCACCTTGAAAATAGCTAGCCGTCCCTTGCATTTAACTCCTTACCCCAATTCTGCCCACATGCGATGATGCCTCGTGTTCAACTTGCGCTTTTTACATCACACTTCCTTCCCATGATCACCTACCATCACAGCGGAGGCGGTGCGACAAGCATGATAAATAAGTATTGACACTCGCTTGCTTCACCTGCTGTCACCTATGTAGGATACGTGTCGTATGGACAAGTATATCTCTACTTCTGGCGAGAGCAGTGATTTAGCCACTCGTCAATTTGGCTCGTCACTTCCGCAGCCGGGAAACTTACGAATCTCGTTGGTTAGCCTGAGAACAGTATTCCGAGTTAGCGTGAGCACTCATGTCAAGACTGGGGATGGATTTTGATGAAGTTCTTATCCGGGTGGATACCTTCTATGATGAGTTGTTGGAGCGCTATTTGAGTACTTGCTAAGGACTACAAAAAGACACTATCATTGATCGACATCACTACGGCCATGTGGCCATGGAAGAGGTGAGGCTGAAAGATTGTGACAAGGCGTCACTCGAGGTATGGTTCTCGGCACACGGGGAAAATGCCAGCACGATAGGTTACTACGATTTATCTCGTCTCGAGCGCTGGATTTATGTACTACATGAGTGATTAACTAAGATTATCTGTAAACATACGAAACTAATAGAAAGATTCCGATAAATAGAGAATAAAAGGAAACGGAAATACAAGTACACTATGTTACACATTTATTCATTCTTTCACGTGAGACCCGGTTATTCCCTACAAGGATCTACACGATCGGGTCCGGAGAATCAACGAGCTCTTTGCGTTGGATAGATAACAGAGTCATCTTATCCGAGTCACCAACTTAGTTTAAAAGGATGCTCGCTTTGACATAGCTACAGCAGCAATTTGCATATCCTCTGGCCAAATTTCTGTAGTCTTTGTATCGGCTTAGTATAGCGGTTACAACTTTGCGTGGGTGACACCAGTGACCGTCAATGGTGTACGTTACGACTCTGAAGGATGGCATTCTCAAGGCAGTGACGTTTCAAGCGCGAGGATTGAAGTAATATTATCTTAATCAAGAACGGAAATTTGTCCGTTCATCCAGTAATTCCGAACATCATGATCCCGACAACACTCAATAGTCTGGCTTTGTGTGATGCAACCATTATACTGTAGATTAAATGTTTCATGTGATCGGTATAGTGTGTAGCATCTACAGCCTCACCCTTGCTAGTGACCTGTGACCATTACCAGCCCCTCACGGGCATATATATGCATGTATGCCAACATCCAGTGACCACGTTCAACTCATCCTCGCTCTACATATTCAGACTTTTCGTCATGATATACACTAATCTCGTGTCCTTTGTCGCGTTCGCCGTACTTGCTTGTGCCCAAGCACTACACCCAGGGCCTACATTCCCCGAAGACTATTTCTACATTAACAGCGTAGCAGAACCATGGCTACGTGTCGATGTGAAGGATGGCAGCAGAGGGGTGGGTTCCAAGATTTTAGTCTCTATTTCAAACGGCAATTTTTGAAGACGCTGAGTTCTGACTTTAAACTAGGCTGATGCTCAAGTGTTTCTGAGTATCGCAAGGAATCCTTACGACGACTGGAGCCAGATCTGGACTTATGACTATAGTATGAGTCATTTGACCAATTTCAACACCAATGATACGACCATCGTGCTCACAGCCGTCACCGGTAAGCAAACAAACTCACTATTGAACGGTGTACTAGTGCTTAGGCGGCATTCATGATGTAGACTTGGACGGCAACATCATCCGAGGACACCACCTGATTCAGGCTCTCGAACTGGAGGAAGGGCGTGATCTCAACCAAATATGGATCTATACCGAGAACCAACAAATTGTCTCGCTCAAAAACGAGTCACTGTGCTTGGTAAAAAGAGATCAGGATATCGTCATAGATGAGTGCACGCCCGGTGTCTATATACCTGACCAGAGATGGTCGTTCAGTACAGGTGGATTCCGCTTCGCGGGTGACTTTGGGCGGTCTCAAGTTCTGTTCGGGCTAGGAGAAATAGTTTTATAGGTTATTTCTGTCTTTTCGTTGGTGCTCGTAGTAGACGTCTCTGCTTTTCCCATTGTTACAGTTTTGTCTCAAAGTGTGTACAATGAATGGTCCTTCAGCCTGGTTCTGTGCTCGATTTGGGGAGATAGGAGAAAAATCCGTTCAAAATTGACATCCATCATGGATGACCTATAAAAACTAGTTCACGGTACTATTTCCTCCGAAGTAGACTACTCCGTAGACGCCTCTACATCCCAGATCCAACAAGTTGTCTGAACACTGACCAATGCCACTTCAACGAGAGACACAAATGGCTAACTTCGTGTCCGGCCAACGTCGACTCTGAGTCTACTAGGGCTGCCCTGTGCATGGCAGAATAGATTGAATCAAAACGTCAGATACCAAGATGTTCGATAGTCCCTGCCAAACACGTGTATTAGTTCGTGGAGCGTCGGCACGAAATATAAATGCTCCTCCTTACATTATTCGGTTCAAAAGTGACCATCAGACAATGCGCGCCCGGCCGGAAGTACTAGCAGTTGACAGCAAACATGTTCATAAGTCAACAATTCTTGAATTCGATTTATCGACAGTACGGCAGTCGGTGGCGTTCAATCCGCGCTAGCAGCTAGCGCAAAAGTCGGGAAACGTATAAAGGCTCCGGAGCATAAACTCGACTGTACCAGTATCCTCTTCACAACCACTACCATGTACGCTAAACTCTTGTCTTTGTTCACCTTTGCTGCCATCGCCATCGCTCAGACCGACCAAGGACCAACATTCCCGAACGGGTATTTCTACATCAACAGCGTAGCGAACGACACATTACGCATTGACGTGAAGGACAGCAGCACAGCGGTTAGTATATCAATCCACTCCTCGAGTCAGTCAACAATTCTGCTCACCTCGGTCCCTTTTGGTTCTTTGTCTTTATTTACCAGGCCGATGCTCAGCTTGTTTTGACTCAAGCGAGATCGGCAAGGACTGGCGAGGACAAGAGTCAAATCTGGAGTTACAACAATCAAACTGGCAAGTTGACCAATTTCAACACGAACAATGCGTCAATCGTGTTCACTGCCGTCACTGGTAAGTAAGCCCAACTTCTTTTCATTATAAACCAGTCGCCCGTCACGTCATTGAAAATCTGAATCGTGCTCTTTCACCTCTTTATTAGATCCCGCTACTGGCGACATTATAGAAGGACACCCTCTCATTCAAGCGGTCGAGGTGAAAGGAGATGATAACCTTAACCAAACTTGGATCTATGAGAGTGATCAGCGTATCGTGTCGCTCAAAGATGAGTCGATGTGCGTGGTGAAGCAGGACGACATTATTGTCATGAGTAACTGCACCGCTAATGCAAAAATACCTGAGCAGAAATGGTCTTTCAGTACTGGAGGAAGACAGTAGAACGGTAGCATATTATTATAGACCTACTCCTGTAATGCGTAATTGTTCTCCCTTGAGGTTGAATCGGAGGTTTCATGATTGTCGTTTCTTTGCCCCTACGTACTGCAAATCATTAACATGAGAAAGCACAATGAGTATTGAGCATGGAATGACATACGTTTGAGTTCGTGTCTGTAGACTCATTTGTCTAGAGTCGCCGAACACGTAGTCTCAGGTCCAAATGCATTAGTTCCACTTTCCAAGCAAACAAGAGCAGATAGATATCCTACTGTCCGCCAATGACATCGTCGTTTTCTTTGCCATGATATGTGATGGCATCAGCCAACTGAATTTGATGATGAGGCCTGCTCCAATGCGACCGATCATGTCACAGATGGAGCTCGTATGGACTCGAAAGATGATGATAATTGGTCTAGAACGAGTATTGGTTTGGATACCAGGATCGAGAGCGCGAGACGTGCTTCAAAGGCAGATGATTGAAAAGGCCAGTTAAGCTCTATCTAGAGGTGTGGTGTTTCGTTCATCAGCGAGCTGAGGATGATGTGACGCACAAGGAATATTTATAGGGCAAGAAAAGCTCAGCTAAGGAGAGCATCGTCAGCATGATATTTTGTCTTTCAGGAGCGTCGAATCATTCGAGCGTTGTAGTGAAGACAGTAGAACGGTAGCATATTATTATAGACCTACTCCTGTAATGCGTAATTGTTCTCCCTTGAGGTTGAATCGGAGGTTTCATGATTGTCGTTTCTTTGCCCCTACGTACTGCAAATCATTAACATGAGAAAGCACAATGAGTATTGAGCATGGAATGACATGCGTTTGAGTTCGTGTCTGTAGACTCATTTGTCTAGAGTCGCCGAGCACGTAGTCTCAGGTCCAAATGCATTAGTTCCACTCTCCAAGCAAACAAGAGCAGATAGATATCCTACTGTCCGCCAGTGACATCGTCGTTTTCTTTGCCATGATACGTGATGGCATCAGCCAACCGAATTTGATGATGAGGCCTGCTCCAATGCGACCGATCATGTCACAGATGAAGCTCGTATGGACTCGAAAGATGATGATAATTGGTCTAGAGCGAGTGTTGGTTTGGATACCAGGATCGAGAACGCGAGACGTGCTTCAAAGGCAGATGATTGAAAAGGCCAGTTAAGCTCTATCTAGAGGTGTGGTGTTTCGTTCATCAGCGAGCTGAGGATGATGTGACGCACAAGGAATATTTATAGGGCAAGAAAAGCTCAGCTAAGGAGAGCATCGTCAGCATGATATTTTGTCTTTCAGGAGCGTCGAATCATTCGAGCGTTGTAGCACCACGAAATGGTACATGGAAAGGCGATATCGTATATTTTGTGGTAACTGCGATACATTGCCGCACGACTACGAACAACAACATGGGGCTTCTAGTTTCCCGGCCATCCTTTCGGCTACACCAAAAAAAAAACGCATCAGAGTCCATTCAAGAAGGGAAAGCAGTCAACGCACCTTAACCTCATCGCCAAGTTTCCTAACAACAATCATCGGCTGCTGCGCAGTTTTAGCACCCGCCTCACCTTCGTCCCAAGTATAACAAACCCCTATCGCAAGTTTCGTCCCCTCCGAATTAAACGCAATACTCGAAACTGGATTCCCAAACTTTGGATATTGCCTCAACCTTTTCTTAACTTTATGATCCCAAATCGATACTGTCCCATCCGATCCAGCCGAAGCGAACGTATTAAATTTCGGATGAAACGCGAGAGCGTTAACAGGCCAAACATGATCGACATCGTCAATTGTTTGTCTATGACACTTGAAAGCGTATTTTTTTTCTTGAGCGGTGGGACTTGGATCGAAATATTCAACGGCTATACGACCTTCTGTTGAAGCTGTTGCGTAACCTTGACCGTCTGGCATGCAAGCGAGGGAACGAGTCATATATTTTAAGGATGATTCGCGTTGTTGCGTTGGGCCGGATGACATGTTACGGATATCGTATATGTGGAAAAGACGTGATGCCATGGCGATAACGAGAGTGTTGTTGATGAGGTCGAGGTGATAAACACGTTCAGGGGTCGGGTGGGATTGAGTTTGGCAGGTTGATGGTTGGTTTTGAGAGAGACGAGGATCCCAGAAACGGATAGTACGGTCCCAGGAACCAGTGATGAGCGCATCTGGTTGTGTTCAGTTTAGGATATATATGTCCAGTGGAGAAAGTGCATGGAACGTACTTTGTTCGCGAGACCAAGTCATGCATGAGATGCTGTCGCCATGTTGACCCAGATGCGTGATACTCTCCGTGTTCAAGTCTAACCTTCACGCGTCATCAGTTCATCATCCTCAAAAACGAGGCTTGGTGGAACGTACTGTCTCACTGAAGTATCCAGTCCACCGCTATACCCATGCGCATCATCCGAGAATGTACAGGCTAACACAGCAGCTCGATGGTCGAATTTGGCTTTCAACTCTAGCGAGGAGTCAGAAGTATCATAATATCGAACAGTCTAAAGTCATAATTGGGGGCTAAGCATCATTTTTGACCAGAAGAGCACGGGAAAACGCATACGGTGTCCCAAGACGATATGAGAAGACGGTCTGGATGAGTTGGCGCATAACGGACGGAGGATATACTATCAAACGGAGGTGAAGGAAGATTTAAGATATTATGGTCGTCTATGAAGAATATTCAGTCCATTTCTGCTGAGATAGCGCGTCGGAGGGACATACCGGCCATGGAGAGCGGAGGGATGAGGTCAGAGGGCGTTATTTGGCGCTATTTGCTCCCTACAGGTTTTTGTGATGGGACCCATCGACAATAATTTCGAGATTCGCAACTTGTTGGAAATCAGAGTTATGCCCACGCGGCAGACCTTCGTCTGATGTCTCTAACCTCCATATCAGCCCGTAATATCTCTAGATAAATCCAAAGAACATGACACTACAACTCAAAACGGGTGAGGGTAAAACTCATAGGTCACATGAACGGCCCAGTCCAATAGAAAAGCTCCTAGGGTTCGGTTCTGATCGTGGTCAAAGACGGATGTGTGCGCATATTATGATCCAAGGTCAAAGGCCTTAAGTATATTTGATCCTAAGGCTAAAGCCAAACAGCTCATTAACGAGCTTGCCAAAATTGTTCCGTTCGAGAAAACCAAATGCACGATGCCGACATCATCGAGCTCTCCTCTCCCTCCTCCTCTCTTGTCCTTGAACCGATAGTCAATCCACTACAACAACAACCAGGACGTACAACACGAAGTCAGAACAAAGGCAAAGGAAAAATGAAGGCTGTGGTCGAGGTGATTGAACTCACGGACGACGATGAGGACGATGACGAGGACGATCTTGAAGTTCAAGTTGTCAAGGCTATTCCTCTACGGAAGTCTCATAGAGTGGCGAAAGAATTGACGGAAAAGAAAAAGGAGGTTGATCTTTACTCTGACGTTGAGGATGCTGCGCGAACCGCAGGACCTTCACGTGTGGCAGAGAGGACCCAGGGCGAATCCTCCACTGCACGCGCATCATCGTCGCCTTTGACGAACAACATCGGCGGAAGAGGCATTGTTCGACTTGCAGTCGACAGTGGGAATGTTGACACGGGAGCCGAAGTGGCGGTGACTCAGCCAGACAAGACCTCCAAAAGTCCTTCTTCCGAATTCGACGTTCTTCAACGGCTTTCTGGTGCTTCGGCTGGAGGAGGCACAGATGGCGCTATTAAACACAACAGCCAACAACAGCGTCCGCCACAATCAACATCCACGCTGCCTGTTGCACTTGCCACTGCTGGTCCAAGCTCTCCCTCAAACACACCTGCGATGGTAGACCCATCTCGCACCCAACCCGCTATTTCTTCCTCCAGTAATCCCACACCCGCTCCTCCACCCCTCCTCGAAGCACCAGAACAAACTATCTCCCGCTACATCGCTCAAATCCTCGAAATCGTTCCCGACGTCGATCCAGGCCACCTTTCCACCCTCGTCTCAACTCACTATCCAGACCACAAAAACGGGACTATCGAACGCGTTTTACATATCCTATTCGAAGACCCCAAGTATCCTCGTGTGCAAAATGGGAAGAGTGTGGATAAAGGAAAACGAAAGGCTGATGGGCCGAGCGGTGCGAGACCGAAGAAGAAGAGGAAGAGTGTAGTGGTGGCGGAGGATGAAGAGTTGTGGATGAGTGTTGAGAAACCGTTTGTTGGTGGTGTGAATTATCATGATCTTGCTCTTGTACGTTCACGTCGTCTTCCTTTTTCTTTGGTAACTGACGCATATATACAGAATCAACTTCAACAAGACTACCCACTTCTACCGAAGCCTTACCTCCGTGATCAACTCTCCCACCATAAAGGGTTCTATGCTCCAACATTCTTTTACCTCCGCCTCCTCATCACGCGCATCAGTTCCGGGGAGATATTACATCAAGATATGCCTTATGTCCCTCGTAAAACTTTATATCGGCCTAGTGCGAAAGGAAAGGCAAAGGTCCTAGAAGACGCAGAGTTTGATAGAGAGTTGGCTTGGGTACGACAAAAAGTGCAGGGAGACGAGGAAGGTGGTAGTGATAACACAAACGCGAAAGGCGGCGCCGAAGCTGCCAATGACGACGTCGACGACGACGATGACGAAGGAGACGAAGAGCAAATGGAATCCGACGGCGAAGATGAAGAAAACGGTCTCGAATGCGGCTGCTGTTTCTCCAAATTCCGATTCGTACGTCTTTTCCCAACTCCTCCTTCTCTCTCCTCTCTCATTCTAACTTCCTCCCTACCCACACTAGGAAAAACTAATCCAATGTCCCGACGCCCACCTCTTCTGCCTCTCCTGCCTGCGGTCCTACGCCTCAACCCTCCTAGGCTCACATAACCCTCACATCTCTTGCATCTCCCAATGCAACCCACCCTGCACTCAAACCTTCCCCCCATCCTCTCTCCACCGCGTCCTCCCACGCAAAACCTACTCCCTCTACGAACGTTTACTTCAACAAGAAGAAATCGCCGCCGCTAATTTAGAAGGTCTTGAAGAATGTCCGTTTTGTGAATGGAAGTGTGTTATCGATGTTGAATGGGAGGAAGAGAAGTTGTTTAGGTGTGGAGGGTGCGGTGTAGTTAGTTGTAGGAAGTGTGGGAGGTTGGATCATTTGCCGAAGAGTTGTGAGGAGGAGGAGAAGGAGAGGGGGTTGGATGTTAGACATTTAGTTGAGGAGGCTATGAGTGAGTGTTTTTACGTTTTGATTTGTGGATGAGTATGAGTACTGACTAGAGGACCTTTTCTAGCTCAAGCGTTGATGAGGAATTGTCCAAATTGCAAAAAAGGTACGTTCGTGCCACTGCTCAATCCCGACTTTCATCTCATTCATCGTCTTCGCCGCTTCTACATAGCATTCATCAAAGAATCAGGCGTACGTCCCCCTCCCCCCCCCTTCTCCTTCACCGTTCAACTCGCACACTCACATCTCGCTTTACTTCAACAGTGCAACAAAATGACATGTCCAAACTGCCGCACGCTATCCTGTTACATCTGTCGACAAATCATAACAGGCTACGACCATTTTAATCAACAACCTGGTCGACCTTATGTGGGTGGTTCGAATGGGAAAGAGAAAGAGAAGAAGTGTGTGTTGTGGGATAAGGATTTGGAAGCTATGCATGCTAATGAGGTGAGTTTCGAGTACTATTCGATTACTCGTTCGTCCGCTTGTTGCAAATTGTGCGACGTCCGCGTAGAAAACACGCTGGCTGGTGGAGCTCGAGATCGAATCGCGTCGCGTCGCGTTCGTTAACGCTCACAAACCCTCCACTCTTCCTCGTAACGATTCCACCATGACTAACGCTTCCACCCCCCCTCCTCCAGGTCAAAAACGCCGCAGATCAAGCAATAGCAGAAGCACGTCTCTTACATCCAGACGTATCAGTTTCAGATCTTAAAGTCGACCTTTCAAAAACGAAATCACCTACCAAATCTACTGCTAATCACCAACCGGGTCTGATGAATGCAAGACACTATGTACCACAGATGATGAATATAAATGAGTTCGTGCCGATGGGATTGGCTAGAGTTGAGGAGGCTTTGTTTGGTCTTCAAGGTGCGAGACGGGTTGGAGGGATAGGTCCAGGTGCACGTGGAGGGATGAGGGGTAGACGTGGTGCGAGGAGGAATAATAATAACAATAACGCGAATGCGAATGGGGGGTTAGTGAGAGAAGCTCGTCATCGTGCTGGTGGTGGTGGTGGTGGTGGCGGTGGCGGTGATCAATTACCACTACAGCGGCTTCCAATTCCACTTGTTCCAAGACCACCCCCACCGAAACCAATAGCGCCTCAAATGCCGCAAGTACATGTTCACGTTCATCAACATCAACATCAACGTCATCAACCTTTACCCCATGTTCCCGTAGCGCGTTATCCGTACCCTGCTCCTCTCGCAGTTCAACAACAGGCGCGACCAGGATCTCCTCCTCCTCCTCATCATCATCAACAAGAAGTTGGGCTGGGGGTGGATGGTGGTAATAATAGACCGTATCATGAAGCTGTTGCGCAAGCTATGATGGGGAGATATCAACCTATTGATGGAGGTGTTGAAGTTGGTGGGAGGTTGTTGAGAGCTCGTCCTGGCGGTGCGGGTGCGGGTGCGGGTGTTGGTGGAGGTATGGCGATGAACGTAGCTGGACCTGCCTTCGTTCCCGTTGCCGGTCGATTACACCACGCGAATTATCAACCAATAGTTGATCAACGAGAGCAGCAGCAGCAGCAGCAGCGGACGATGAGACAACAGATGGAAAGGATGTTGGTTGAACAACAACGAGCTAGAGATCGACAGAGAGCGAGGGAGGTTAGAGAACGCGAGGACGTTGGACAGTGGATTGATTTGACTGATGTGAGAGGTGGTGGTGGTGGTGGTGCGTTGCCTCTTGCTATTGAGAGATTACGTGTGGGTGCTGTGCCTGGACCTGGACCTGGACCTGGGCCGATATTTGGACCGGAGAAGCAGGTTGCTGGGCAGAAGAGGAGGAGAGGTCGTGGTGAGTGATGTTGCGGATTGGAGTTCTAAAGAGAAGAATAATGATTTTTTGGTGTCTTTTCTTTGTTGCATTTTTTGGAATGATATAGTATCGTTCATGCTGGAGATAATCGTCATATTATATTTTTTACACTTTTTTTCTTCTTGTATCTAATTCAATGCACTTGTGATACCCTCGCCAGAAAAAAAAAGTTTTCATAAGAGAACTCTAGTTCCAAGGACCTGGAGATAATGTATACCCTTCTTCATCTGGACTAACCTCCAACCCTCGAAACATAACCTGTGATCCCAAATAATCACACCTCATAATCCCATCCTCAATCCTATCCTCCATAAACACTGGTCTCACATATCCAAGCGGCATAGGACCATGTGGCCACCTTCTCTTCTCCTCAAGCACCTTTTGTTGTAAATGATAAGCAGCAGTGATCACTCGTTTCCTCTGAATTGTATATAAATCATATTCCTCGGCAGGGATGTATTCTTGAAAATTGTTATATATCACATGTAGGATGTTACCTATCGTGATAAACCCATTACTCTCATCGTTGCCTGTGATGCATATAGGCCAAGGAAGCATCTTTAGGCATAGTAGAAGCAGTAGTAGATTGAGATTTGTTTTGGATTCGACATTGTGAAGGATCTGGGTCACCTTGGCATTGTTTGAGAGGAAAATCACCAATACCATTGATGAATAAATGATGAACAGGTGGAACGGTAGCTAATTCTTTCTGAAATTTGAAATTGAGATTGGTACCCCAGATCATGGAGGGTGGGACTGTGATGTCCCAGGTTATGAGAGGTTAGTTGCCTTTGAGGATTCTCACATTGCTGTTTCAGCACTCTGCTCTCTGGCCCTGAGATTTTCTCCTCGTGATGTCTTCTTGCCTGTTGTAATTGAAGCTACTCCTGGCCTGGTTGGACTACCAATGTCGTTTTCTGTAGACACATAAGTTTCTGTGGACATTGCTTTCAGTCATGATTGGATGCAGATCTTTCAATCAAGAGCTCCAGGGAGTGAAATACTTCAGCAAGACAGCTCTTCTATTCCAGTTCCTCTATTGCTGACTAGTATGTTCTTCAATGCTATTCAAATCTTGGCTAAGGAAAGGTAATTGTGCTGTAGTGGTAGACATATGAATACACATGTAAATCAGTATCATTGCTATCTCATATATTTGCAGATCAGTCATGTCAGAGCATCTGTGACTGACTTTGGACCTCATCGTGTTTGACTTCCTCATGGATTACCTCCACCCTCTAACTCTTCAGCTGCCTCCGGATTGCATACTACAACACCACTACCATTTCTATGTCTACCATTCTCGACTTCTCGAGTTTTATTTATATTGTATAATTTATTGTGCCTCTACACATATTTTCATTCTGAATTGTATTTTCTAACTTTGTTTCAGTTTTTTGGGTATTTCTCTCTCTTTCTCCCTCATGGTCTTGATAGTGTACTTGTATTGCTCATTCAGTAGCCTATGCTTTGGCCTCCCTGTGTTCGAAAAATTTACATTCTTATGTTCATATTAGTCTAACCTTTCTTTCTATTTCATCAATCTCTCATTCTCTACTTCAAAATTTGTATTCTTGAGTTGTATAAGTTGGGTTCATTGTACATTAGATCCTCAGTTAATCTATGCTCTCTGAACTCATTTACTTATTGCTTGAGATCTCTAAAAAAATATTTCAATTTTCCAACTATTTTTTACTTCTACTCTATATATATCTTGCAGAACTCATCACTTTGCACCCACTTTTACTTATTTTAACTCCCTACATCATCTCTGTCAGTTACAAACCCCAGTAGTTGTTGGATTTGGCCATGCTCGCTTAAATTTTGTCTTTTTCTCTCTTCAGTGCATTATTTGAGAGCAATAGGTGTTGACTATAATCAATATGCAAACCATCCATAAGACTAGAAACAGTGAAGAACACAATTTATGAAATTAGTGAGACTCATAATTGCCAGATCAAGTTTGCACAATGGTGTTCAGATGATATTCAGTGGAGAACAAATGACCTCTTCCATCTTTTTTTACACTACAAAGTGAACAAAGAAGAGATAGCAATTTTTGCACAGGAAGTGCATAACATAATTAGGCTTTGAAATATAATTAAAGGGATTGGCAGCAGCAGCTCTTTTGGATTTATAGATTAAGTATGTAAACAAAGTATTAAAGTATGATTAGGCTAAATATGTACAAATAAGTTTGTCAAGTATGAGTTCTAGTTGACAATTGAGGTACAATCAATGTTCTTTAGTATTCTTGAAAAAGTAGCTTGTAAGTGGTAATATTATCTAGTACTCTTTGTACAGGAGATACACTACTAAAAAGAAATCCACTCAGACAAGTTTGAATATCAATTTGTTAGTACTTATATAATCATCCTTTCAAGTAAGTAAGTGTCAAGATCACCCTTGTAACTCAATGGGGATATACTGTACAATAATGTATTGACTTGCATTGACTATGAACTTCAAGTCCAACAAGAAAAACACATTGCCAACTGAATAGACAAGCCAACAAGAATTCATACATCAGGAAAATATTTTACTGACTTAGCTGACTTGGCAAAAACCCAAGTCCAAATCAAGTCCAAGTATGCTAAGACATATTGCATTCTTGATCTGGGATTAGTAATGACTTAGATCTTATCAGTGTGCCAAGTTCAATGATAAGGCCTTCAAGCTAGTGAGAGCTATGACTTGTGAAATGAATTTAGAATTGTAGTAATATTATTTAGATTATGAATCAACCTAGCAGTGACCTAATTTTACTAGTATAATATGAGCACATTGAGCTTAACTAGTCTGAATTTGAATCAAGACATGTTTCAAGATATTAGAAGCATTTTCTAAGTAGCAATAATCAGAGTTTCAATATAGTCATCAAATAGCAAGATCTTCTCTAGTTACTATTCTGATATTTATATAAGTCATCACAACTGAGCAGTTGTCAAAAAAATTATGTTCTTGAGATTACTCAAGTTATCAAAGAATTAAAATCAAATTACTAGCTAAGAGGAGGACAGATCTAAAATAGTTATAAGAGATCATAAAAAAGTCATAAAAAGGTCATAAGGAGGTCATAAAGAGGTTATAAAGAGGCTATAAAGAAGTTATATAGAATATAAGATAGAGACTAAGAAGAAAGTAAGCATAAAAAGACTAAAAAAATAATTAAGTTGAGTATAAGTCAAGTAAAAGTCTAAGATAGCAAAAAGTCTTTATATGCACATACTAAATTATATAACAAATAGACTGAGTAGGGGCTGAAAAGAAAAATTAGATATTGAACATATAATTGGAAAATTTTTTTTTATTTTATTTTTTAAATCAACAATTTATTATGCAGTGCTTGATCGCAGTCTGTGCCCAGAACAACTACACAAACAGCAGCCCACCAGCTAGCTAAAGCAACCAGGTCAACTTACAGAATATGCAGTAGTCTAGGATGAAACCCTCAACTACAAATGTCCACTAAAACAACTCAGAAGACACTGAAGTGCCAGAAGATACAGGAAATGACCAGAATCACCAGGAGATAGTCATACTATCCATGGAATAGGTGAGGGTGGGAAGGCCTCAGATGTGGCAGAATACCTGTTAGAGCACAGGGCCAGAAAAAAATGGGGTTGGTCGTTCTACAAAATATATAAGCTGACTGACATTGCCAATACCCTTTCCCAAGGAGCATGACAGCATCAGCAGTAAGAGATTAAAGCCTAAGTATAAAGTCCAGAGCAAGGAGTCTGGGAAAGGTCCAAAGTTCAGAAAGAATTCAGAATGGGGGGTAGGCCATAAGGCTGCCTGAAGGGACGAATATACTGCCTCAACAGCAACAAATGCTGAAGAAGAAGGAATGGGGGGAGAGGCCATAAGAGTGTGCCCAAAGGGACAAATATGCTGCCTCGACAACAACTAGTGCTGAGGAAGAAGGGTAGACTGTGGCTGGACCATGTGATCAACCAATTGAACACTGCAGATGACATTGCAGCATGGAGTGAAACAGGAGGAGCCACAGTCGATGATGTGGCTAGACAGAGGGTTGAGAGCATGGGGATGTGTGTCAAAAATGAGGCCCACACATGTAATGACAATGCGTGAGCTGGGAGAAAAGAGAGTGTGAACCACCAGCAAGTGGTGCTAGTGGTGGAGGAGGTCATTGGTATCCCAGGAAGCCTTAGAATCCCAAAATCAGGCAGTAGGGGCCAAGTGTAGAGGATATTGAGGATCTTGGGGATCTATGGACCAGCCCAAGAGACGGAAACATTGCCAAAGTGACAGTGTTGATGAGAGAGTATGTTGCCAGGATCTAAGGACCTGCCAGCAAACATGTCACAAACTCCAGGGGGATTCTGGCCTAAAGAGCATTGAAAACAAAGGACAATGACCCAAAGGTCACTGCAAAGTGTGTTGACCAGTTAAGGCCAACAGAGAGAGCCTGAAGGCAGTTGAGCATTGCTCGAGATGACCCTCTCAGCATATTCCCAAAAGGGAAGGTGGTGGTAAGAGGTCAAGAAGAGATTGATTGGAAAATTTATTTATAAATAGATGTTAATAAGCTAATTTTAAGAAATAATAATATTTACAATATGTTATGATTAGTGGAACTTTATTTCCATACTTAGATAGTGACATCATTCTTGATCCAGATGTGTCTTTTTTTTTTTTTTTTTTTTTAAACTCAAAAATTTGTATACTGGTGCACAATAGCAGTCTGGTCCCCAGTTAGTAGCTGAGGGTACTGTTATAGGTATACAACTAAAAATAACTATAAAAAAACACATAACAGGTCAAAACTACATAAAAGTCCATTATGATCAGCATTCAATAAATACATACTATCTACTAAATTTAGATCATAGCCTATGTCGATATTTCAGTTTCAGCAGCAACAGCCAAGTGCACACCTACTCTTGTGCTCAGCCTCTGCTGTCTTCTGGAAAATATCCTGGAACACCTCCTGTAAGTCTGAGGGGGCTGACTTTTCAGCTAACCACACTCAGTCAAAGTGGTGGTGCCAGAATGGGCACTATCAGTCAGAGGTGCTGTGATCCTCTTTACAGTTCACACAGTGCTTGGCATGTGGGCATGGGGCTCTCACAGGGGTCAGTTCCTGGGGTGGCTTCACAGAGAGGTTACTTCTGCAGCAGGAAGCATAGTTATGGTAACTGGCCTCAGTATGAGGACCAGCACACAGGGGGCATTGGGGGGCCTGAGAGTGACAGGCACAAGTGGAGTGTCCCCATTACCAGTAATGCTAATATAAAGGGATGTTAGAGTAGGAGTAGGCCACATACACAAAGCATGAGACCAGGCTGAACTGAAAGGAAGAACCAATCAAACACTTAGTAGTAGCACCTGACTGGGAGTCAAGCATGTCAAATCACACAGTGGTGGTATCAGCATGTTGGGAATTGTATATAACCCAAGGGCTATTTGCAAGAGTAAAAAGACTAGCTATGTGGGACCTCCCCATGACTGCCCAAACATTGTCAGCAGTGACCTGCTGGCCATCTGCCTTAAAGAAGGGAATATCCATAACCTTAAGATAAGATTGTGAGCACAGAAGAGCTGTCTCAACCCCATCCTCAGTGAGGGAGAGGAAGTGAGAGACACCAGTCTTCACTAGGTCTATTTCACTCTAGGAAGCAATACGAGAAGTAAGAAGGGAAATCCCTCTATATGCAAAGTAGCACGAGTTAACCCAAAGGTCACTCTTACCAAGAGAATGATTGGCAGTACCCACCAAAGCTGGGAACTGCAAAGAGGAGGAAAGGGGGTCGATCTTGATGAGAACCTGCCACTGGGAGGGACCAGGAATGGTAGACTTGATCTTCCACTTAGAAGCAGTAGGTAGGACAGAAACCTGATGTATTGTGATGATGGGCTCAGAAGGGAGGTCAGGGACCATCTTGGCTAAATTGACCAAAGACATCACATCACAGACAGTGTCAGCATAACTATGCTTAACACTAGAGGGGGGAGGGGAATTGTTATGATCAGCAGAACTTCATTCCCATATATGGACAGTGACATCATTTTTGATCCGGACTCCTTTATTTATCCTTCTGACAATTCTATATTCGACCCTTACTTCCCAGCGTGATCCATGCTCTATATTTAACAGACTATTTGTTACGAGCTGGATTAGTGATTGGCAGGATGGGCAACTATTGGAGTGAGGGAAGTGGGCCTTCGGCTTCGGCTTATGTGTTGCACTGTTCTGCTGCTGCAGGTCCGAATTTCGGAGATAGGAGGAAGCAGAGAT